>JAOWBW010002087.1:55640-129854 GCA_026119855.1 Campanula takesimana
CTTCATTTTCCTGTCCCAACCCACTTAATTTGAGCATTCATATCTCATTCATCCAACAACCATTTGGACAAATAAAAAATTTTGATTCATTCTTCTCATTGAGTAGAACACAACCCATAAAACAATTAGTAATTTAACAAAATTAGCCTCGAGGAAATAACACATATTTTCTTCAAAACACACTTTTTCCAACAATCCCCCACATGAAGGAAATTGATGAGGATAGGTGATAAAGTCCGGCAGTCGAAAAACCTGCATAGGATAGGTAGGGTCTGCCCTTTGAACCTTACCTTGTAAAATATATTTACTCTACTCGCTAATCAGTAAACGATATCCTTGAGCTACTAGATTTTTGTGTGTAGCGGATCATATATTTTACACAGGTATCTCCCTAACACAATTCAGTTCTCATAGCTGTGTCCATTAGTGGCCCTAGAACACAATGTCTGGTTCTGTGAGAGGGTCTAAGAATTTAGACTCACACAATTCTCCTTGAAACGTCCCCTACTTCTCTCACACATATGTGATTCTTCTTGTTGGGTATGCTTATCTCTTAGCCCTCCTAATTATGTTAGAATTGATTGATACCATCACCTAAGTATATTCTATGGACTTTAGGACCTATGTAAGAAGTTTATAACTTCATTTTTTAGCCTAGTCCATTTTATAGTATAGGCTTAGAATATAGGACTTGGAGTGTAAGGAATGAAGATCTAAGCAAGTCAGTGGTCACTGGGCAGGACTTCTCTGCGCAGGACACCACTGCGCAGGTCTCTCCTGCGCAGTATTCTATCTTGCTCAGTTTTCGATGCATTCAGATCACCTAACTTGGAAAGCGCTTAGAAGATGCACGCTTATTAAAAATGCTGAGGTGTGCAGAATCGAAAAAGCAAGCACACTCAGTAGATCCAACGGTGGAGACGCTCAAGAGAAATATTTCAAATGAAGACAGCTGTCATCTTCTAGAAGAAGCTTTTGAATTTGGTCTTCATGCTCAGTCTCCAACCGCTCTATATACCTGCGCACCAATCATATTGTGCCAGGTCATCAACTTTGATCAGAGCCCAAACGGCTATAAAGGATACATGCGCACCAATCATAGTGTGCCAGCTCATCGTCCTTGCTCAGAGCACCAACGGCTAGTTTTAAGCTCTCTGCTATAAATAGCCTGCTCATCTTCATTTCCAAGTTGCTAGAGTTTGTGCTTTCTAATATCCTTGAAGTTCTGAAGATTGCTTCTTACTATTCCCAGATTCAAGATCAACCTTCAAACATTCATACCTTCAAACTCCTGCCCAGATCCTAAGCCTTAAATCACCAGAATTCTTCGTGCTCTTCATCTCATAGATTCATAGAGCCCAGAATTTCTGAACACACACACACCTCTTGAAGCTTCGATCATTTAGATCTTACTTCTTGAGATACACCGGTTTAGTCTAGGATTTGTCTTCATAGATTATAGATCTTTGAGATAGTTTGTTTTCATTGTTGTATCTTGTAACTCTCTCATATAATAAGATCTCCTTTAGAAAATCCAAGACTAACCATCTTGGTAGAGGACGTAGATCTTTCATTGATCGAACCTCTCCAAATAGCTTGTTCTTTATTCTCGCTGTTTATTTCCTGCTTAATCATTTCTGAATAACTGCTTTGTTTGATCTTATCAGATTGCTGCTATTGCTGCTGTGTTTGTTATTGCTTATTGCCTTAGAACATTTTATCCAACTCTTTAAGCCAAAACTTAGCGCGTGCGTCTTTATCCTTGCGCAGCTTTTTTCTGCGCAGGTGCTGCTTTAAATTCCGCTGTGCATTTCACACTCTCACTGCGCGCTATACTTAGCTTATTTGAGAACTGTGCGCATAAGCCATTGATTTGCAAAAGGGTTTGAAAAGAATTTTAAAAACGCTATTCACCCCCCCTAGCATTTTTCATACCCTTGTTGCCCCTTTGGGACCAACAAGTGGTATCAAAGCAAACACCTTCATAAAACTTGTTTTGTTTTTCAAGCTTAACAGCTTGGGTGCCGATTCAAGATGGCTTCAAAATCTTGGGCAATGGCTAACTATTCACATGTTCCAGTGCTGAATGAAGATCACTTCGAAATCTGGAAGCACTGCATGCTCACTCATTTTTCTTCTATCGACGAGATCCTCCACGACATCGTTCTTGAAGGACCCTACATTCCAATGAAGGCTAATCCTGATGCTGCTACAAACAAGGAAAATCCTACCATCAAGAAGAACAAGGAGGAATGGACTGATGAAAAAAGAAATGGGTTGGCTATGATGGAAGAGCAAGGAACATCATTCTTAGCACTCTAGACCTCTCCACGCACAATCAAATTGTGAGCGGTGGAACTGCAAAGGAACTATGGGATGCTATTGAAGGATATGTGAATGGAGACAAAGTAAGCAAGGAAAACAAAAGATTTGTGGTGCAAAGAAATTCAACTGCTTCATGAGAAAGGATGGTGAAACCTTGAGACAAACTTATGATCGCTTCTGTGCTGTTGTAAACTCTTGTAAATCTCTTGGAACTACCTTCACCAATAAAGAAGTCAATTCTCAATTCTTAGATGCGCTAGGTTCCAGATATGTGCACAAGCAAGTCATCTGGAAGATTCTGGATTTCTAGATACTTGGCCTCTGCGCAGCTTATACGCTAACTTAAAAGTGTATGAGCTAAAGCTTGATCGAATCGACGAAACTGAAGGCAAAGGAAAACTTGTTTCCTACATTGCGCAAAAGGAACCTGCGCCTGCTCAAACCTCAGACAAAGTCTCTACTTCCTCTCTACTTGAAATGGATGATGATGATTTCGCTATGTTCGTTAAGCGATTCCAAAAATTCAGGAAATTCTCTAAGCCAGGATCCTCAAGTAAAGCTCCAGCTAAATTCTCTCGTAGCAGAGACTCAAAGAAAGATGAAGAGTTGGTCTGCTACAACTGCAGAAAGCCGGTCATTTTGCTTCAAAATGTCCTACTCCAAAATTTGAGTACATGAAGAGGAATACTGCGCAGAGATCATCAAGCAGCGCGGAATGATTGCTGAAGAAGACGGCGCAGAAAAGGAACTGAAGACTTGGATAGAGACTGACACTGAAGACAGTGATGATGATGACTCTGAGGATGGACTGCTCTGCTTGTGGCCAATGCTGATGCTGATAGCGATTCAGACAATGATCCGATATGGACACAAAGGCTGCGCCAAGGACAATTCAGAAGAAAGGTCCCACTATCACAGAACTGGTGGAAATGGGACATCTGACTCCAAGCAGACAGAATGGCAAGTACTTATTTACCAGAGCAGACCTATCAAAGAAATTTGTAGCTGCGCCTCCGCGCATAGAATCTCTTGAAATTCCTGCTGAAATTGTAATAGAAATAATGACTCTGCTGCTGAGCGCGAGTCTATTTTTCAGCAAGCTGAAAAGGTAATCAAGAAATTTAATTCTATGAAAGAAGCAGTGGACTTATCAATTGGAGAAATTTCACAGCTTAAGACGGAGAAAACTCTTTTAAAATCTGAGATCACCCTCCTTAAGGAGCAGATTAAGAGCATGACTCCTCTTACTGAAAAGAACCGTTTTCTCACAGATCAAAATGCGCTATTTAAAGTAAGAAACGAAGAATTGGCTGCTCAAGTAGCTGATCTCACAAAGATCACTGATGAGTGGACCAAATCTCGTGTCACTATGGACCAAATTCTAGAATCCCAAAAAGCCAGTGGAGACAAGGAAGGCTTGGGGTTCTCAACTAGTGATAACTTTAAATGCGCAGTTTGCTCTGAAAAGGAAAAGGAGTTTACACCACAGCAAACTATTGAAATTCCTAAAGCAAAGCACTCTGCTTCAATGGGTAAAAGACAGGAGAAAGTCCAGAGACAAAATTTCCATTATGTCTACCCAAAATGCAAACTGGGAAAGCCAAGGGTAAGGCTAAAGTTGAACCTGCGCATGACAACTCATATTCTGACTATGGTTGCGCTTCAACTTCAAATGTCAAATCTGCGCAAAAGGGTCATGCGCATGAAAGCCATGCGCCTCAACGCCAGATGCGCATTCTTAAGAAAAGCGCACCCAAACCTCAAAAAATGATATTTGTCAAAGCAAGTTCATCTGCTCCAGTAAAGAATGCTGCGCCAAAAAAAGTAAAGAGTTTGTAAAAACCCAATCTATAAGTGGCTTTCATCATTGTGTTGTGTGTGATGGTTTAGGTCACAAGGCTGCAGAATGCCTTTTGCGATTTGCTCCTAATGCCAAGGGACGTAAAAATCCTAAGGTCAGACAGGAGTGGGTTGTCAAAAGTTGCTAACTCTAGGACCCAAGAATAAAGGGGACCTGCGTTCTTAATGTCTATCTTTCAGGTCTCCTGCTTCACTGCGCACTCTTCACAAGCTAAAGCGCATATATGGTACCTCGACAGTGGATGTTCTAGACACATGACTGGAGATGTCACCGCTCTTGAAGATGTGCATGAAGGAAGAGGTCCCTCAGTAATTTTGGAGATAACAACAAAGGGCACATAGTTGGATATGGAAGAATCAGAAAGGATAAAGTGTGCATTGAGAAAGTTGCGCTAGTAGAAGGACTCAAGCACAACCTGCTCTCCATATCACAATTCTGCGATAAAGGTTTGGAATGTCACTTCACTGCAACGCACTGCTATATCAAAGATGGCATATTCGGACTGACTTTGCTCACAGGGACTCGTAAGACTAATGTTTACATTATTGATCTTACTGCTATAGATTCTATCACTAATCTCTGTTTTGTAGCAAAGAATGTAAGTGAAAGCAGCTGGCTATGGCATAAGCGCTTAAGTCATTTGAACTTCAAGTATTTGGCTAAGCTAGGAAGGGAAAATCTTGTCAAAGGACTTCCCAAAGTAGCTGACCATCATGACAGAAAATGCGCAGCATGCCAGCTCGGTAAACAACCTAAGCAGTCTTTCTCCAGCAAGATTGCCTCCTCCACTTCAAATGTTTACAACTGCTTCACATGGACTTGTTTGGACCGGTTACCACCGCGAGCATTGGAGGAAACAAATATACTTTAGTTGTGGTGGATGACTACTCAAGATATACATGGGTCGAAATGATGATATCCAAAGATGACTGCTATGATATCTTGACTGCACTATTTCGAAAGCTCCAAACTCAAAAGGAAGACGACATCGTGAGCGTTAGATCAGACAATGGAACTGAATTCAAGAATAACGGTGTTGCTCAATACTGCGATGACCATGGAATTGATCACAATTTCTCTGCTGCTGGAGTTCCTCAACAAAATGGCGTTGTGGAAAGAAAGAATCGCACGTTGATTGAGGCTGGAAAAACAATGATAGCTGAAGCTAAGCTTCCAAAGTATTTCTGGGGAGAAGCTGTCAACACTGCTTGCTTTACTCAGAATAGATCCCTCATCAACAAAGCCTACAACAAGACTCCATATGAGCTATGGAGAGGAAGAGCGCCCAACATTGCTTTCTTCAAGATTTTTGGCTGCAAATGCTATATCCTCTACAATGGCAAAGATCATAGAGGTAAATTCGACGCCAAAGCAGATGAAGGTATTTTCGTTGGGTATGCCAAACACTCTAAAGCTTTTCGTGTTTTTAATAGAACTACTCTAGTAATTGTTGAATCCGTACATGTTACTTTTGATGAACATTCTCTCCTTGAGCCACATTTGGCTCCAAATGATTCTGATGATTCTGCTGAGAATGTTGAGACAGGTACGCAGCCTCAAACTACACCTGCGCAGAATGATAATCAAGATGATCAAAACCAGAATCAAGGAAGCCCATCTCATGCGCATACACCAGATGCTGCGCCAGAAGTGACTACTCCTGATGCGCAAACACCTCCTCCTGCGCATGATGTTTCTCCACTTCAGCAAATCACTTTTGATGATCTCGATGCTGGAGCAAATGAAGTACCCATTGAAGATCTTCGTATTCCTACCACTCAACCTAACTTACCTCCTGAGGTTCGTGAAGTTAGAGATCATCCAACTTCAAATATCATTGGTGATCTCAATGTAGGGGTTCGTACTAGGAGAGCATCAAACTTCGATGATGAATATCACTCCTTTATCTCTCAAATCGAACCAAAGAAGATTGATGAAGCGCTCCAAGATTCAAGCTGGGTTACTGCTATGCAAGAAGAGCTTAATCAATTTGAGCGCTGCAAAGTTTGGACCTTAGTCCCAGACCTCATGACCAAGGAGTTATTGGTACAAAATGGGTATTCAGAAACAAGATGGATGAGAATGGAAGCATCACCAGAAACAAAGCAAGGTTGGTTGCGCAAGGCTATAGGCAAGAGGAAGGAATCGATTACGATGAAACGTTTGCGCCTGTAGCAAGACTAGAAGCTATCAGAATTTTCTTAGCTTATGCCTCTCACAAGAAATTCAAGCTTTATCAAATGGATGTGAAGAGCGCATTTCTCAACGGAGAACTCCAAGAGACGGTCTACGTAGCTCAACCTCCTGGATTTGAAGATAGCAGATTTCCAAATCACGTCTTCAAGCTTCAGAAAGCTTGTATGGACTTAAGCAAGCTCCAAAAGCATGGTACGATACTCTATCAAAATTCCTACTAGAGAAAGGCTTCAAGCGCGGTAAAATCGATATAAACTCTTTTTATTGCTAAGTATAATGATCATTCTTTACTTGTTCAAATTTATGTCGATGATATTATATTTGGTTCTACTAATGAGTTACTTTGTAAGCGTTTCGAGAAGCTCATGAAAAGCAAGTTTGAAATGAGCATGATGGGAGAACTCACATTTTTCCTCGGACTTCAAATCAAACAATTGAATGATGGCATCTTCATAAATCAAGCCAAGTACACAAGGGACCTAATCAAGAAATTTGGACTTGAGAATGCTAAAGCATACGACACTCCAATGGCTACGGGCAATAAGCTTGATAAAGACTTGAAAGGTAAGAAAGTTGATCAAACTTTATATCGAGGTATGATTGGCTCTCTCCTTTATCTTACTGCAAGTAGGCCAGATATTATGTTTAGTGTTTGTGTCTGTGCGCGCTATCAAGCGGACCCTAGAGAAGCGCACTTAACTGCTGTTAAACGCATTATTCGTTATCTTTCTGGAACTGCTAACCTTAGACTTTGGTACACCAAAGATTCAAATTTCGATTTGCTAGGTTATTCAGATGCAGATTACGCAGCATGCACAATTGACAGGAAGAGCACAAGTGGAACTTGTCATTTCCTTGGAAATCGACTTGTTGCGTGGGCAAGCAAGAAACAAGCTGCTGTGTCCATCTCCACTACAGAAGCTGAATACATTGCTGCTGGAAGTTGCTGCTGCCAAATCCTATGGATGAAGCAACAACTAGTGGATTACGGAATTAATGAAGGAAATTGCCCAATTTTCTGCGACAACATGTCCACCATAGCAGTCTCCAACAATCCTGTCATGCATTCAAAGACAAAGCACATCGACATCAAATATCATTTTCTCAAGGACCACGTGGAAAAAGGAAATATACACTTAGAGCACGTGGGCACAGATAATCAAATTGCTGATATCCTCACAAAGGCTCTTGACGCAAAAAGATTTGTCTTCTTGAGAGGAGAAATGGGTATGCTTGAACTCAGCTACTTGTCCATATAATTTGTCAATACTAATGTTTTTGTGTTTGCTTGATAAGTTCTTAAAAGTCAGATTTCATGCATCTGTGCAGCCACTGTGCAGTAAGTTGATGCGCATGAAAAATTAAGTTATTCGCTCTGCGCAAAACGACATGCGCACTTCTAAGTGGACCGCAGGTAAGTGTTCTATTCATTAGATTTTGCACATAGGTCCTTGACTGAAAAGTCAACGCTGAGTCACAAGGGTACTTGTGTAATTCAAATTTTCCCGTGCCTTTATATTTTTGAATTTTTAATTATGGGAAATTACCTTTTTACCCCTGCGCATGTCCCATTGTCATTTAATGCAAGCTGCGATTAATGACAGCGCACCTTGCGAATGTCTGCTCACCATTTAATGAGGAAGGTGATGCGACAGCAGTCAGCTTCTATTCGCTGACACACGCGCGCGCAAAGACTGCGCACGCGCGTCCCCCATTCGGCCACGTCACCCTGCTAACGTGCGCCTGTCCTCTCACTGACTCAGCAATTATGAGGAAGTTGACTCGACAGTGACCGGCTTAGGACTTCACACTCACGCGCGCGCTAGGCCTGCGCACGCGCGCATCCGGTTGGGCCACGTCATCGCAGCACGTGCCCCACTCCGCTTTTTCACCAACTGTCCTTGCGCTGACGTCCTCATTTTTCCCTCTTTTGGTATAAACCGTCTGTGACCTCTCTGTCTCTCTTTTCTGCTCATTCTATTTCACCAAACCTCCATTTTCTCTCTCTATTTCTTACCAACTTCCAAAGATTTCCTCTTCTTCTCTCTTTGACCTTCATTTTCTCCCGATTTCTTCCCAGAACTTCCTTTTTCATCTACATTACTTTCTATATCAATGGCTCCAAAGAAGACCTCAAAGAAAATGCCCGAAATCATTCTCTCTCTTCTTCATCTGAGGAAACTTCTTTCCTCTTCTCGCTCTGGGTCTGATCAAGAACAACCTCCTCCCCAGCCCGTTGTCGAAGATATGGTATGATTTCTTTCTCTGCTTTTTAATTTCCGCCATTGTTAGGGTTTAAAGCTTTACAAGCTTCCCTTTGTGATTGTATGCTTGTTTGTTGATCTTTTTTGAAATCGATTGTTGTGATGTGTTCGTTTTTCCCTGATCTACTCTTTCATGTAATTTATTTCATGATCAATACCCTTTTTAAGTGTTTTCTACAAGATTTTTTGTCCAAAAACCTCCATAGCAGACGAACATTTTTCTAAATTTCTGGGTTTGCTTTAATGTTGTTGTCTATATTGTTTACATGGCAGACTTCGTCCTGTTCATGCGGTCATTTCGATGTATTTTTTATTGGATTTGGACAACTTTTGATTTTTGGTGATCTTGATGCACTTCGTGTTTATGAACAGTTCATTTTGTATTCTTCATTTTCTTGATTTTTCTCTTATGCTCTGGTTCGCATAAGAATTGCCAAGTGTTTACGATTTGCGCATGCTTGCTTGGCTTTGCGCATTACTTTTATGATATCTTGTATGGAGTTACTGCGCATAGGTACCCATGCGTTATCTGCGCATGCGCAACGCTCCATGCGCAATAGAATGTCTAATTCATATTTTTGTTTTGCGCAGAATCCCTTTTATTTCATTTGTGGATGGGAAGTCAATCCGCAAGATCTCAACCAAGATGCTGTTGGGCGCAGATTGATAAGGCATCTGCGATCCTCTGGAATTCTTCCTCTCTTCACTTTGGATCAGCCATTCTAAGTGCCTTCTCTTGTGGATGAATTCTTCGAGACTGCGCGTGTTGTTCCTGCCAAGCACAAGGGTGAGAGCACTGAGATCATTATGGCGGTGGTGCAGAATTGCGAAATCTTGGTACACCCTAACCACATCCGCAGACTTTGCGACTTCGATGTCGGTGATGCAAAGAGTTTGGTGAGGTGATGTATCACCTGTGCACCTTGATTGGCGATTCCCTGAACTGCAAGAATGGGAACAAGGGAAAGTTTATTTCCAAGCAATGGGAATATTGCTGCGCCATCTACTTGAAGGAAAGGCTGGATTGGCCTCAGATCATCTAGAATGAGATCACAAAGGCAATGACGAGCTATGATACGCGCCTCAACGCGTCAATACCTAAGTATCGGACGCACTGTCGCCTGCTATCCAAGCTCCTGCTCCAATACACTGAATTAAATGACTTTGTAAGGAAGACGTCAATTCTGAAGTAGTCCTGTGCTTCAAAGTTTTATTCTCGAGCGCAGCTTCATCTGCTGCGCGATGAGATTGGCGATGCGGACTACTACAGAATCTGGCGATCTGATGATGATCCTAATAGAGAACCTTGGTTGGGAAAGTTACCCAAGGAAGGCAAGGCCAAGGGCACTGAAGGCCCAAGTGCTGCATAGGAAACGGCTGATGAAGCCTCCAAGCGCAAGGGCAAGGGCATTGCTGAGCCCAAGTCCAAGAAGCACAAGGATGTTCCCAACGTCCAATCTACTGCAGGCATTAAGATCAGAGAGCCTGCCCCTGCAGCTCCAAGCCTCCCTCCAAGAAACGCAAGGCTGATGCGTCTGCGCCCTCCCCGAAGAAGACCAAGACTGCCAAAGGTGCCTTCCAACGTATTCCTCCTGCGCATGACTCTGAGTCGCGTATGGATCACACTGGTGATTCTGAAGATGCTGGGATTCAGGGGGAGATTCATCCCAAGGCCCCAGCTGTGCAAAACCCTAATATTGCTCTCGCACCTCCTGCTGATGCCCCTCTTTCTCCTTGGCGCAAACAGAAGGTGCGAAGTAGCGCAAAGGGCTCCAAAAAGAGCCATACTCCCTCTCCTCCAAGCTCTCATCGGGAACCTACATCCAGCGCATTTCAGCGCGTTAATATCCCTGTTGGCAATACTCACAGGGTTACCTCTGTCCTGGATGAAGGCATGGACATTGAGCCTGAGGATAAGGATGATGCTGATGAAGTGGATCAGACTGTTGGTGGTGATGGCGCAGCTCCTGAGCCTACTGCTGCGCCCACTGATAAACCTGACTTTGTTGCGCCTGAGATTCCAACACCTCCTCCTGCTGCTGATCCTATCCCAGAAGATCCTGCTAAGGATGGTGTCACTACCTCTGAAAGCAGTGAACATTCTTCTGCGCATAGATCTCCTGCGCATCTGTCTCCTCCAGCCTGTCCCCTCTTGATCCCATCTCTACAACCTCTCCTCCCAAGACAACAGAGCAACCGCCTCCTGCCACTTCCACGGTTCCTGCGGTATCTACCTCGTTTCTCTCCTCCTCCAATGAGTTGCGCCAGATCTTACAAGCCTTGAATTCCATTCAAGTGAATCAAGTTGCTGCGCAGTCTCAGATGGCTCAACTCATCACTGCGCAAACCGCTATTCAAGATCAACTTGATGCGCAGCGATTGGAGATTGCTGCCATTAAGGGGGAGAGTGCATCAAAGGCAAGTACCTCTGCCGCCGGCCCCTCTACGCAACGTATCCCGGATGCTTTAGATCAAATGATTCTGGACTCGTTGAAGTCAATTACTGGGATGCTCGAAAATGTTTGCACCTACACCGCTATAAATGATGGATTTTTAGGAATGCTGAAACGTCTGCGCAAGAGCCTGGCCGATGGTTTACTTGAAGGTTTTCCTGGCCTTGAAGCACAGATAGAGGAGAGATTTGGCCAGGGTGGTCCTGCGCAAGCTGGTGCGCTAAATATGGAAAGCGTCAGGGAGAACATTACTCAAGCGATGACTGATTTCGCTGACGGGTTCAACGCTAGGATGGACCAAGCAATGTTTGACATTCAATCCAGCGTGAACACCCAGTGCCTCCACACTAACACTCGCTTTGAAGCTACGCAGGCCACCATCATCGACACTGTCACGACCCGAAATATAGGCTCTATTTTATTAGTAATTAAATGATTTTTATTTAATTATTTGCTTAGTTATTTATTTAAATTATTATTTATTTAAATAATTATGTGTGCAATTGATGTGTTATAATAATTATGCCTAGCATTTTATTTGGGTCATTTGTGTTAGTATGGAAATGTTGAGTCTTAATTGTTAGTAGGGAGTGTAGTGTTGGTGTGTAGTGTAGTGGGGGGCCTAAGTGTAAATCTTTTAAACATTTTTCATACTCCCTCCCTACTCCCCTCACCTCCCTCACCATTCTCACACTCCACCTCCATCCCTCTCTCCCTGGAAACTCTCTCTCTCTCCATTTGTGAAAGGTAAACATTTCTTGTTCTTCTCTCTTAATTTCCTTCCTCTTCCTCTCATCTTCTCTCATTTCTTAAAACTTGAAACGTGTTTAGATCGTCGTTAGGATCGCGTAGAATCAAAAAGATTTGAAATCCATCAACTTTGAGAAAATTCAAGTAAGTTACTTTTCCCCAATTTCGATGCTAAAATGTTCATATCACGTTTATATGATGATTGATGTGTTACATTTGAAGTTTGGTGGGTTTTGAATTTGATTGGAATTTATTTTGGGTTTTGATCAAAAAATGGTGAAAACTTGAATGTTGGGTTTGATTCTTGATTTTGGTTGTTAAATGTTGTTTTAGGAGTCTTTTTAGACTTATAAGTTGTTTTGGTACATTAGTATACTAGTAGGAATGTTGGATTTTGGGTTGAATGTGTTTTGGGTTTGAAAATGGAAGAACCCATGTTGTTCTTCCCGATTTCTGGAAATTCAGAATAGTGGGCGGCCGCACAAATTGTCTGGGCGACCGCGCATCTTTCTGAAAGCTTTTGTTCTTTTTTTTGAGGCTTTTTTGGGCGACCGCACAACCCACGTTGGGCGGCGCACACAGTCCTCTGAAAGTTTACATTTTGTTAAATTGTGTGATTTAAGAATGCGTTGTGATCCAAATCTTGGGTGTCCTTCTAGTTGACCTTAGTGAGCATTGTAGTACATTTTATTGATAGAATTGGGTCTTTTGTGATCAAGGTTGTGTTTGAAATTCATTAATGGTTAATTGGGATTTTGAAGCACCTTTAATTGTGTGCTATTGGTTCATTTCACTTTCTTGGTGACTTCTTGGTATGGTTCCCTACTTTGGAACTCTAAGTTGTTTAATTAAGCTAGTATTTATTACTTAGCATTTATTTGAAAGTCCAGCTGGTATTTGTGGTTGTGTCGGGCGATGTGAGATATTGTGATGGCACCGGCCAAGTCCATTATGGTGTCGACCATTGTTTTGCCCTTATTTCCCTCTTCCAGATTGGCCTTGGTTGAGACGTTTGGAGCATGACTTTGTGGCATGGCTCCCGCCCCTTATGGCACATCACTTGTTATTGGTTCCGGTACCGGGGTTTCTCTTCGGCTTTCATGCTATTATGAAGATGATGATTTGTTGATTATTGAAGCTGCGCAGCGATCCCTTATTTGGATGTTCCGGTTTGGAAAACCTTGGCTATATCCTTTGTTATGTGTTTATTTCCGCTGCTATCTGTTATGTGATAAATGCTATGTGATATGTGATAATTATTATTGCTTATTGTATATTGCATCATAGCATGTCATGTAGTTGCATTAGTAACTTATTGAGATTTATCTCACCCCCTTTTCTTTTATCTTTGTTTTTCCTTAACCCCCCCCCAGGTGCTAAGGAATAGTCTCGCTGATCACGAGAAAGAGGACGTCGAGTGTGGATACATTCTTTTGGGGAAGGTTGATATAGGTTGGTTTACATTATGTAAATGTGTAACCATTTTGGGATAGTTGTACCAAACAATGACGTCACTAAGAATTGTATATTTGTATTTTGTTGGGCATAAACTTGTGGAAGTTTATATTAGTTGTAATTGATTTTTATCAAACATGGTTTTGTAAAACTTTGGTTCTTCACCCTTTTGGTATCAATTGGAATTTTTAACTTCAGTATTTCTGAGTTTTGGTTTTAGAGTCGACGTCCAGCTCGCGGTCTCGGGCCCGCGGGGTCCGGGGTCGCGACAGTTGGTATCAGAGCTATGGCATTAGCTCTAAGTATAAGTCTAGGTGGATTAGTATGACCTAGGTAGGTAGTAGTGTGCGGAGTGATTAACGGTTGATGTTTTATGCAGGTAATTGTTCTCAATGTCTGGAAGAAGAAACAGAGGAGGTACTAGTGGGGCACAGAATCAGAATGATACAAGGGATGAAGCACGTGCCATGTTTCAAGGCATGTTTGAGGCGGCCATGAAGGCCATACATGATCAAGGTCCGAGGGTAGAACAGGCACCACCCCGTTATGGATTGGAGCAATTTCTGAAGTTGAAACCGGTTGAATTCAATGGGGAACCCGATGTAAGGAAGGCTGAGTTGTGGATTGAGTCTATGGAGAAGATTTATGATGTGTTTGGGTGTTCGGATGAGGACAAGGTCCGGTTTGCGGCTTACAAGCTTGTGGGAGCCGCCGAGCATTGGTGGAAAGGTGTTAAAGCTACTTGGGATGATACTCTCACGGTGTATGCGTGGGAGTTGTTTGTGCGCAAATTCAAGGAGCATTTCATTCCGGTTGTTGATCAAAACCGAAAGGAGATCGAGCTACTCAACCTAGAGCAAGGTGTGTTGTCTATAGCACAATACTCGGCTAAGTTCATAGAATTAGCCCGGTATTGCGACTATTTGGTGAGGACCGAGGAGCAAAAAGCTATGAGATTTATTCGGGGATTGAAGACCCCCATCCGTACTCAACTGATTGCTCAACGAATTGTGAATTTCCAAGATGTGGTGGACCGAGCCTATTTGATAGAGCAAGATATTGGGGAGCATAAAAGGAAGACCGAGGTGGCCAACCCGAGTAAGCAAGGAGCGCAGAGCAAGTCACAACCAAGGATTGATAATCGAGGTAACTTTGGGGGACAATCTCAGTTTCGAGGGCAACCGACCCCAAGGAACCCGGGTACCACTTCCGGGAACCAAGGGAGCCTAATTAGGAGGCTTTGTTCGTATTGTCAAAAGGAAGGTCACTTTGAAGACCGTTGTTGGAAGAAGCAAGGAAGGTGCACCAATTGTGGTCAAATGGGTCATTTTGCAAGGGATTGTCCGAGGAATAGGATTCAACCAACGGGATTAGGAGCTGGGGCTCCTCAGGGTCAGAAAAGGGACGCTACGGGAAAGCCCAAGGTCCAAGGAAAAGTGTTTGCAATGAATCAACAACAAGCCACAGATGATCCTACAGTTATTGGAGGTATTATTTCTATATCTAATGTGAGCGCACGAGCGTTAGTAGATCCAGGATCATCTCATTCATACATTTCTGTGAAATTTGCTTCCATGTTAAATGCTGCATTTGAGTCTTTACCGTACGTGCTAGAGGTGTCGACCCCTATAGGAGAATGCTTGATTTCTGATCGAGTCTTTCGTGCTTGTGATGTGGTTATTTGTGGTCGTGTCCTTTGTGCGGATTTGGTAGTTCTTCCTATCCAAGACTTTGATGTCATTTTGGGTATGGATTGGTTGAGCAAGTTTCATGCTTCTGTTGATTGCCGTAAGAAAACTGTTACCTTTTCTATTCCCGATGTGCCTAAGTTTGTTTTTGAGGCTAGTCCTCTGAGTAGAAAGGTTCGCTTAATTTCTTTTATGAAAGCGAGAAAATTATTGCATAGGGGTTGTGAAGGGTATTTGGCTAGTGTTCTTGATACTAGGAAGGAATCCCCTAGTTTCGATAGTGTTCGGGTAGTTCGGGAATTTCCCGATGTTTTCTCTACCGAGTATGATATGCCTCCCAATCGTGAGATAGAGTTTTGTATAGATCTTTTGCCGGGTACAGCTCCAATTTCGAAATCACCTTATAGGTTAGCTCCCGCAGAGTTGAAGGAACTGAAGGTTCAGTTGCAAGAGTTGCTTGATCGAGGGTTTATACGCCTAGTGTTTCCCCGTGGGGAGCACCGTTTTATTTGTGCGGAAGAAAGACGGTTCCTTGAGATTGTGTATCGATTACCGGAAGTTGAATCAGGTTACGGTGAAGAATAAGTATCCTCTACCGCATATTGACGATTTATTTGATCAGCTTCAAGGGTCCGTGGTTTTCTCTAAACTTGATTTGAGGAGTGGGTACCATCAGTTGAAGGTTCGATCGGAGGATATTCCGAAGACTGCTTTTCGCACTCGTTATGGTCATTATGAGTTCTTGGTTATGCCGTTTGGGTTGACTAACGCGCCGGCCGTATTTATGGATTTGATGAACCGAATTTTCCATCCCTATCTTGATTCGTTCGTGGTGGTCTTTATTGATGATATACTCGTCTACTCTAAATCCCGAGAGGAGCACGAGCAGCATTTGAGGACAGTTTTATCCGTTCTTGCAAGAGAGAAATTATTTGCGAAGTTCAGTAAATGCGAATTTTGGCTCGAGAAGGTGTCATTTCTGGGTCATGTGATTTCGAAAGACGGGATTTCGGTAGATCCGTCAAAGATAGAGGCAATAGTGGATTGGAAGAGACCCGAATCAGTGACAGAGATTAGAAGCTTTCTTGGTTTAGCCGGGTATTACAGAAGGTTTATTGAAGGGTTTTCGAGGATTGCTACTCCGATGACTCAGTTGACCCGGAAGAATGTTCCGTTTGTGTGGACCGAGAAATGTGACAAGAGTTTCGAGGAATTGAAGAAGAGGTTGACTACCGCACCGATCTTGAGTTTGCCTAATGGGAGCGATGGCCTAGTGATTTACAGTGATGCTTCGAAAGAGGGTTTGGGTTGTGTGTTGATGCAGAATGGGAAAGTGATTGCGTATGCTTCGAGGAAGTTGAGCCCGAGTGAGCAGAATTACCCGACTCATGATATGGAGTTAGCGGCTATTGTCTTTGCGTTGCACAAATGGAAGCACTATCTTTATGGAGCGAAGTTTGAGATTTTTACCGATCACAAAAGTTTGAAGTACCTATTCTCTCAGAAGGAATTGAACAACCGACAGCGCCGATGGATGGAATTATTGAAGGACTATGATTGTACGATTTCTTATCATCCGGGGAAGGCGAATGTGGTAGCCGATGCGATTAGTAGAAAATCTTATGTGGCTTCGATGATGGTCCGTGAATGGAAAATGCTTGAGGATGTTCGAGATTGGTCTCCTCGTGAATCGAGACATGGGGCTATTTTTGCGAATATTAGGGTATCTCCGACCCTAATTCAGAGAATAAAGGAAGCTCAGAAGGAGGATCCCGAGTTGGTGAAAATAATGGGTAAATTGAAGGAAAAGAATTTCGAGGATTTTTCTATTAGCCCGACTGGAGTGTTGACTTTCCGTGGTCGTTTGTGTGTTCCGGATGTTGATGGAATTAAACAGAGAGTTTTAGATGAGGGTCACAAATCGAGGTATACTATTCATCCGGGTAGTACGAAGATGTATCAGGATTTGAAGCAACAATTTTGGTGGATTAATATGAAAAGGGAAATAGCCGAATTTGTTTCGAGGTGTTTAACGTGTCAGCAGGTCAAAGCCGAGCATCAGAGACCCGCGGGATTACTTCAGCCGTTAAAGATTCCCGAGTGGAAATGGGAGCATGTGACTATGGATTTCGTTACGGGACTGCCTCGTACCCGTAGGAAGTATGACAGTGTTTGGGTAATCGTGGATAGATTGACCAAGAGTGCTCATTTCTTGCCTATTGACATCCGATATTCGATGGAGAAGCTTGCGACCCTTTATATTGATGAGATCGTTAGATTGCATGGGGTTCCGGTTAGCATTGTGTCAGATCGAGACCCGAGGTTTACTTCTAGATTCTGGAAGGCGTTTCAGGAAGCTTTGGGCACAGATTTTTGATTCAGTACGGCTTTTCATCCTCAGACCGACGGTCAATCCGAGAGGACTATTCAGATTTTGGAGGATATGTTGCGAGCGTGTTCGATAGACTTTTCCGATTCTTGGGATTTGCACCTACCGTTAGTGGAGTTCTCTTACAACAACAGTTATCAGGCTAGTATCGAGATGGTGCCGTTTGAGGCCTTGTATGGAAGGAAATGTAGATCGCCTATTTGTTGGGACGAGGTTGGTGAAGCGAAGATTGTGGGTATTGATTTACTTCGGGATTCGGTTGAGAAAGTTAAAGTTACCCGGGATCGATTGAAGACAGCTCAGAGTCGACATAAGAGCTACGCAGACAACCGAAGGCGAGATCTTAGCTTTCAGATTGGTGATTTGGTATTCTTGAAAGTGTCTCCGAAGGTGGTATTCGTAGATTTGGGAAGAAAGGCAAATTGGCTCCGAGGTTTATTGGCCCGTTTGAGATTTTGGGAAAGGTTGGACTTCTAGCGTATCGTCTTGCGTTACCGCCATCTTTGGACCGGTTGCATAATGTTTCCACGTTTCTATGCTTCGGAAGTATGTACATGATCCGTCTCACGTGTTACCGATGATACTGGAGGATATTGAGCCCGATATGACTTATGAGGAACGACCGGTTCGGATCTTAGATTCCAAAGTCCAAGAGTTGAGGAGTAAAAGTATTTCATTGGTTCGAGTCCTTTGGAGAAATCATAACATCGAGGAATCGACGTGGGAGCTTCGTGATGAGATCGAGAGGAAATTTCCGTGGCTTTTTGTTTAAGGTGAGTCTCGTTAAAATTCGGGTCGAATTTTCTTTAAGGGGGAGTGAATGTCACGACCCGAAATATAGGCTCTATTTTATTAGTAATTAAATGATTTTTATTTAATTATTTGCTTAGTTATTTATTTAAATTACTATTTATTTAAATAATTATGTGTGCAATTGATGTGTTATAATAATTATGCCTAGCATTTTATTTGGGTCATTTGTGTTAGTATGGAAATGTTGAGTCTTAATTGTTAGTAGGGAGTGTAGTGTTGGTGTGTAGTGTAGTGGGGGGCCTAAGTGTAAATCTTTTAAACATTTTTCATACTCCCTCCCTACTCCCCTCACCTCCCTCACCATTCTCACACTCCACCTCCATCCCTCTCTCCCTGGAAACTCTCTCTCTCTCCATTTGTGAAAGGTAAACATTTCTTGTTCTTCTCTCTTAATTTCGTTCCTCTTCCTCTCATCTTCTCTCATTTCTTAAAACTTGAAACGTGTTTAGATCGTCGTTAGGATCGCGTAGAATCAAAAAGATTTGAAATCCATCAACTTTGAGAAAATTCAAGTAAGTTACTTTTCCCCCATTTCGATGCTAAAATGTTCATATCACGTTTATATGATGATTGATGTGTTACATTTGAAGTTTGGTTGGGTTTTGAATTTGATTGGAATTTATTTTGGGTTTTGATCAAAAAATGGTGAAAACTTGAATGTTGGGTTTGATTCTTGATTTTGGTTGTTAAATGTTGTTTTAGGAGTCTTTTTAGACTTATAAGTTGTTTTGGTACATTAGTATACTAGTAGGAATGTTGGATTTTGGGTTGAATGTGTTTTGGGTTTGAAAATGGAAGAACCCATGTTGTTCTTCCCGATTTCTGGAAATTCAGAATAGTGGGCGGCCGCACAAAATTGTCTGGGCGACCGCGCATCTTTCTGAAAGCTTTTGTTCTTGTTTTGAGGCTTTTTTGGGCGACCGCACAACCCACGTTGGGCGGCCGCACAGTCCTCTGAAAGTTTACATTTTGTTAAATTGTGTGATTTAAGAATGCGTTGTGATCCAAATCTTGGGTGTCCTTCTAGTTGACCTTAGTGAACATTGTAGTACATTTTATTGATAGAATTGGGTCTTTTGTGATCAAGGTTGTGTTTGAAATTCATTAATGGTTAATTGGGATTTTGAAGCACCTTTAATTGTGTGCTATTGGTTCATTTCACTTTCTTGGTGACTTCTTGGTATGGTTCCCTACTTTAGAACTCTAAGTTGTTTAATTAAGCTAGTATTTATTACTTAGCATTTATTTGAAAGTCCAGCTGGTATTTGTGGTTGTGTCGGGCGATGTGAGATATTGTGATGGCACCGGCCAAGTCCATTATGGTGTCGACCATTGTTTTGCCCTTATTTCCCTCTTCCAGATTGGCCTTGGTTGAGACGTTTGGAGCATGACTTTGTGGCATGGCTCCCGCCCCTTGTGGCACATCACTTGTTATTGGTTCCGGTACCGGGGTTTCTCTTCGGCTTTCATGCTATTATGAAGATGATGATTTGTTGATTATTGAAGCTGCGCAGCGATCCCTTATTTGGATGTTCCGGTTTGGAAAACCTTGGCTATATCCTTTGTTATGTGTTTATTTCCGCTGCTATCTGTTATGTGATAAATGCTATGTGATATGTGATAATTATTATTGCTTATTGTATATTGCATCATAGCATGTCATGTAGTTGCATTAGTAACTTATTGAGATTTATCTCACCCCCTTTTCTTTTATCTTTGTTTTTCCTTAACCCCCCCAGGTGCTAAGGAATAGTCTCGCTGATCACGAGAAAGAGGACGTCGAGTGTGGATACATTCTTTTGGGGAAGGTTGATATAGGTTGGTTTACATTATGTAAATGTGTAACCATTTTGGGATAGTTGTACCAAACAATGACGTCACTAAGAATTGTATATTTGTATTTTGTTGGGCATAAACTTGTGGAAGTTTATATTAGTTGTAATTGATTTTTATCAAACATGGTTTTGTAAAACTTTGGTTCTTCACCCTTTTGGTATCAATTGGAATTTTTAACTTCAGTATTTCTGAGTTTTGGTTTTAGAGTCGACGTCCAGCTCGCGGTCTCGGGCCCGCGGGGTTCGGGGTCGCGACAGACACCATCAATGCTGCTGAGCAATCATATTTCAACCAGATGACTGGGCATCAGATGGCCTACGCAGCAAACTTCCGAGAACTGCAAGCAGACAACCGGGATGTGCGCAGAGGAATTGCAGTTTATGTTGAAGAAGCTGTTGCGTTCAAAGAAATGTTTCAAGCGCTCAAAATTGAGCTTATGAACAAGTTTAACAGCCTGCAGAATGAGCTACGCGAATCCCTTCACCGGATCAACATAGATTAGGTTCTATGTAACTTTTTTTGCGGAAGGTATATTCCTTTTTGTGCGCATTTTGTCGTTTTTCTTATTCAAACTTGTAATTCTCAACTCTTAACAGTCCAAGTTTTAATGAGAAAAATCGCATCATTAGTTTCCAAAACCTTGTTCAATTCAAACTATTCGTTTGAGGAACAATGAATGTTTTATTTTACCTCATGCGCATATTTTTAACTGCTCACATTTTCTACGCATAATGTTTAAACATTCAGTTTAAACGCATACTTAAACTAAAACTCATATCATTTGTATACGCTGCATGTTATTTCTGTCTTTCCCATACTGTAAGTTAATCTTTTGGATAGACTAGAAATCTATAGCATAGGCTAGTGTGTGCATTGACTTGAGGCATGATTTACCATTATCATTTTATGGACATATTATTATCAAGTACAATGGATTGCCTTTGTTATAGTAGGTAATGGCATCAATCATTTAGGGGGAGATTGTTGGGTATGCTTATCTCTTAGCCCTCCTAATTATGTTAGAATTGATTGATACTATCACCTAAGTATATTCTATGGATTTAAGGACCCTATGTAAGAAGTTTTATAACTTCATTTTTTAGCCTAGTCCATTTTATAGTATAGGCTTAGAATATAGGACTTGGAGTGTAAAGGAATGAAGATCTAAGCAAGTCAGTGGTCACTGCGCAGGACACCACTGCGTAGGTCTCTCCTGCGCAGTATTCTATCTTGCTCAGTTTTCGATGCATTCAGATCACCTAACTTGGAAAGCGCTTAGAAGATGCACGCTTATTAAAAATGCTGAGGTGTGTAGAATCGACAAAGCAAGCACACTCAGTAGATCCAACGGTGGAGACGCGCTCAAGAGAAATATTTCAAATGAAGGCAGCTGTCATCCTTCTAGAAGAAGCTTTTGAATTTGGTCTTCATGCTCAGTCTCCAACGGCTCTATATACCTGCGCACCAATCATATTGTGCCAGGTCATCAACTTTGATCAGAGCCCAAACGGCTATAAAGGACACCTGCGCACCAATCATAGTGTGCCAGCTCATCGTCCTTGCTCAGAGCACCAACGGCTAGTTTTAAGCTCTCTGCTATAAATAGCCTGCTCATCTTCATTTCCAAGTTGCTAGAGTTTGTGCTTTCTAATATCCTTGAAGTTCTGAAGATTGGTGCTTACTATTCCCAGATTCAAGATCAACCTTCAAACATTCATACCTTCAAACTCCTGCCCAGATCCTAAGCCTTAAATCACCAGAATTCTTCGTGATCTTCATCTCATAGATTCATAGAGCCCAGAATTTCTGAACACACACACACCTCTTGAAGCTTCGTTCATTTAGATCTTACTTCTTGAGATACACCGGTTTAGTCTAGGATTTGTTCTTCATAGATTATAGATCTTTGAGATAGTTTGTTTTTCATTGTTGTATCTTGTAACTCTCTCATATAATAAGATCTCCTTTAGAAAATCCAAGACTAACCATCTTGGTAGAGGACGTAGATCTTTCATTGATCGAACCTCTCCAAATAGCTTATTCTTTATTCTCGCTGTTTATTTCCTGCTTAATCATTTCTGAATAACTGCTTTGTTGATCTTATCAGATTGCTGCTATTGCTGATGTGTTTGTTATTGCTTATTGCCTTAGAACATTTTATCCAACTCTTTAAGCCAAACTTAGCGCGTGCGTCTTTATCCTTGCGCAGCTTTTTCCTGCGCAGGTGCTGCTTTAAATTTCCGCTGTGCATTTCACAATCTCACTGCGCGCTATACTTAGCTTATTTGAGAACTGTGCGCATAAGCCATTGATTTGCAAAAGGGTTTGAAAAGAATTTGAAAACGCTATTCACCCCACCCTCTAGCATTTTTCATACCCTTGTTTCCCCTTTGGGACCAACACTTCTAAGTAGCCCGTTTTACTTCACATAAGAATCATTAAAAGCCATTGGCTTAACCTCATTCATCTCGGGATGTCACTTTTAGGAATGAGTATGGGGTTGACACCCACAGTGACGATACAAATCTTTTAACAGTTAGGTTGTCCATTTGAACCTAGATCTTGGGATCTTCAGTCAACTAGGTTGGGTTTTCCGTTGTGTTTAACTTCTCAAGAGGCTTTAATCCCATTCCCCATATCAATCTTGCAACTATCTCTTTACTTAACCATTTGGTTAGCGAATCCGCCAAATTATCTTTTGACTTCACATAGTCAATAGATATGGTATCAGTTGCAATTAGTTGTTTAATGGTATTATGTTTTCGACGTATATGTATAGACTTACCATTATACATATGAATTTGTGCCCTACCAATCGCAGATTTGCTATCGCAATGTATACAAATTGCTCTGTTGGATGAACGTATCAACACTATCATAACTCTCATTAAGCCCAGCAATCACTTGTAAAATCATGCGATTATTCGTTACAGGAGCCCCCACGTTTGCCAACTGATCGGCAATGGTCTTCAACTCTTTACAATATGCCGACACATTAGGAAAATCATCCAAGAGAACCTAAGAAAATTAGTTCTCAAGCAAGACCGCACGAGAATGCTTAATGTCCTGAAAAATCCCTTGCAAGCAGGCCCAAGCTTTTTGTGCAGTGGTGTCTGGTTCCAAAATCGTCTCGAGAAGGTCGCCCGAGATCGTCCCATAAATCCATTGAAGCACAATTGCATCAAGGCGGGACCATAATTTTGCATCACTAGTTTCCTCCACGGCTTTCCCTTTCTCATAAGCCAAGGGAGGAATGATGTGATCGATGACTAGGAAGGCCCAACAGTGGATCTTCAAAAGTTCCGCCCAAGAGTTGTACTTGCCAGTTTCGGTTTCAAGGGTAAGAGGAATAAAATTCTTAATATTACTCACAGTGAGGGCCGGATGGAGTTCCTGTGAGTCATCCATAGAGAGGAATAGAGAAAGACGAAGAAGGAGAAACCGAAAAATAAAACTAGCACGACAGAAAGGGGCGGCTAAGAAGAAAAAGTCGATACCACAAAAGAATATAGGTCGTGCCCTTCTCATTCCATTGAAACTGTTAGGATTCATTGTTAGTTCACCCACCTTAATTTGATTGATCCATGCCACGTGTCTTTTTATGGACTTTAGGACCTCATGTAATGAAGTTCTACTTCAATTTTTAGATAAGTCCATTTCTAGTGTTTTTAGTTGTCTAGGCTGAGTATAGTTCGGTTGTATCATTAGCGGTTTAGTGCTTCAAACCGTCATCTTGAGACAGCCAGCATGGAGCCCTTCAGTTTTCATCAAACTGCAGTTTGCATGTTTGATGAAACCGCCCATCAAGATCATTCTTCAAACCGCCCCTATGCTTGGTGAAACCGCAGATCAGTTATTGAAGAATTAAAGAGATGTCATTTATTCCTAAGACAAACATTCCCTTTTTGACCATAAAAGAATGTTGTTATGTCATGTCAAAATAACTCTAAGTTAACTTGGAGTTTCTGCAAGGAATGTCGGTTTTTCTATCAGTTTGAATTGTTTACCGTTAGTCCTTTCTGCAACAAAGGACAAATGTCAGGTAGTGGTGCAACAACTACCTAGGACTACAAGAAAAAACCCAGGACGAAAATGACAGCTCAACTTATGGGATTTCGACAGCATTGTACCCTTCAGATTTGATTCAAATCTTTACCCAACGGTCACAAGGGTGCTCTGCCTATAAATAGCCTCCATTATTCAATAATGAAGGTTGCTGAGCTTCAAGAGATTCATTCCCAAGCATTCAAGTTTGCTTTGAAGATTTAAACCCAGATATTCATATCTTCAAACCATCTCCATTGCAAACCCAGTTCTTCATCAAAGCTTCAAGCCTAACAACCATTCATACTTAGCCTTTACACCGAAAGAATTCTATTTGCTCAACCATCATTTAGATACTTAGAGCATTTGATTTCTTTTCACACACACACCCGATTTATATGATCACATAGATTATATACTTCGAAAACACCGGTTGTTATTATAGCTTAGGTTAGACTTATTGTTTAGAGTTTAGATTCATCTTGTAAAACCTCCTCTAAATTAATACAAGTCTTATAGCTATTAGAAAATCCTAGACTAACCATCTAGGTAGAGGACGTAGTTCATTTAAGAACGAACCTCTTCAATTTGTGTGTTTGATCTTTATTTTCTGTCTTGATATTTATCTTTCTTGTTTGTGTTCTTGAACTTGCTTCCATACACGAAATGACTTGAAAGATGAATTGTGTTTTCCTTTAAACTTTAAGTTTAACTATTCTGTTGCATCATAGTGTTTTCTCAACCTGAGTCAAACTTCCCAACTCTTTAACTAACCTATTTGGCCAAACCGCAAACTCCGCTGTGCATTTTATCAGTTCGGTTCTTGTGCCTTGAACCGCAGTTGGCCAAACTGATAAGTACTCGGTTGATTTTAAGGGTATTTTCGAAAAAGTTTCGGACCGCTATTCACCCCCCCCCTCTAGCGGTTCTATACCCTTGTTGCCCTCTGGGACCAACAAGTGGTATCAGAGCGAATCCACCAAATTTGTTTTTACAAGCTTAACCGCTTGGGTGCTGATCCAATGGCAAACACAAACACCCATATGATGCAAACATCCAATTTGAATCACTTACCGATTCTAGATGAAGATAGTTTTATCTTTTGGAAAGATAGGATGATGAAACACATGATTTCATGTGATCGTAGACTGTGGACCGCGGTTACTGATGGACCATATGTTCCTATGAAAGCTAATCCTCGTGCAGGAACCGCAGGAGAAGAAGCTGAAGTTAAGAAATTAGAAAGTGAATGGACTGATGCAGACCGCATCAATGTGGATTTTGATGGAAGAGCTATGTCCATGCTAGTTTCAGCTATTGACCTGAGGACTCATTCTAAGGTGCTTCACTGCAAAACCGCAAAGGCTACCTGGGATGCTATAGTTGACTTTCTGGAAGGAGATTCGGATACCAAGAAGAACCGCCTCTATCAACAGAGAAGACTCTTTGACTATTTTGTTAAAGATCCTAAGGAATCTCTTAGACAATGCTATGAGAGGTTTATTGATATTGTTAATGTTTGTTTTTCTCTTGGACATGTCTATTCTAATACTGATTTGAACATGAGATTCATGCAAGCACTTGGTAGCAAATGGCTGATCAAAACTACTAACATTGAAGACAACAAGGACTTGGAAGCTCTTGATCTTCGACACTTGTATGCCATGCTGAAGGTTTTTGAATTTAAGCTTGAAGAGGTCCATGAAACCGAAAGCAGATTTAAGACCCTCTCTCTAGCTGCATTCAACAATACCTCATCTCCTGTCTACAATCCAGACCATCATCAAACCGCTCCTCACCTCCACTTGCAAACCGCTTCTCCTGACCAAAATGTTCCTAGATATAATCCTCAAACCGCAACTTCTGAATATTACCAACATTCTCACCAATCCTATCCTAAATCACATCAACCATATCCTCAATCTTATCAATCTTATCAGCAGTCTCATCAATCCTACACTCCTCCTCAAAGTTCGTATGCTCAGAGTGTAGGATCACAATCCTCAAGTTCTACTCAAGTTGATTTTGATGAAATGGATGATGAAGAATTTGCTTTGTATGTGAAGAAATACACCAAGTTCAGGAAAAACAATAGATCTCAATTTCCATCCAAAGGCCCAGCAAAGTTTGTCCCTCCAACCAGATTCAACAAAACTGCAGATCTCAAGACTAGGGATGACTTGGTTTGTTATAACTGCAGACAACCAGGTCACTTTGCTTCAAGTTGTCCCAAACCGAGGTATGAAGCCGCGCCAGCAAAGAAACCATTCAACAAGAAATTCGTGAAGAGAAGAGGAATGGTAGCTGACCAAGGAGATCAACCGCTGACATGGATGGGTTCAGACTCAGATGAAAGTGATGATGAAGAAACTGCTAATCTCTGTCTCATGGGATTTGAAGAAAGAATTGAAATTGACGAAAGCCTTCCACTACCAAAACAACAAATGAAGTCAGTTTCACCTAAGACTCCTGAGGCTAGATCAAGCAGAGCTCCTACAACACCAAACTACACTCCCGAGGTTCAAGCAGACCAAAGTCATGTTGATCAGGTACTAGAACGTGTAAATATTATATGTCAACAACACACTGTACTTGAAAAGGCATATAAACTAATGGCTGCGGAACTTGAAGAATCCCAACGTGTATGTAAATCCCACAAGGAGGAAATTGAAAATCTCAAGCTCCAAATTGCTGGGATATCTACTATTGTGGATGAAAACCGCTATCTGAAGGACAGAACCGAGGTACTTCTCACCCAAATCCATGATCTTACCGTACAAAGGGATGACCTCCAAAAAGTGACCGATGTATGGACTAAGTCTGGTGTCACCATGGAACAAATCCTAAATTCACAAATTCCTACTTCGGATAAAAGTGGATTGGGGTTTAAAACCGATGATGGGTGTAAGTGTCCTTGTCTCTGTGCTGAAGGTGGTGTGAAACCTACTGAACAAACCAAAGAAATACCGAAGGTTAATCATGCTGGTAAAAAGGGCTCAATACAAGAAATTAAAAGGCAAAATTATTTCTTTGAGTACCCTAAAAACCAGACTGGGAGAGATTTAAAGTGGAAAGAGAAATCCATAGCGGCTGAGGCAACCAAGGAAGTATTGAGTGATGAAACCGCTCCTAGTCGGTTTAAGGAAATTTCTATCATTTTCCCTAAAGTCGCACCTAAGAGGAAGGTTGAGCTCAAGAAGGTAATCTTTGTTAAAGCCAAAACCGCTGACCCAGTAAAACATGAGAAACCGAAGGTCAGTAAAGGGTTTGTAAAACCGCAACCAAAACCTGGATTTATTCATTGTGCTATTTGTGCTGATTTTGGTCATAGTGCTGGTCATTGTCTTTTAAGATTCACACCCAATGCCAAGGGACGTAAAAATCCCAAGGTCAAACAAGTGTGGGTCCCAAAAAGCTGCTAACCCTAGGACCCAAGGAATAAGGGGGACCAAAACCTTTCATGTTTATTTTTCAGATTTCATGTTTTATGGCTGGAACCGCTAAGAAGAAGAAGGATCTCTGGTATTTGGATAGTGGATGCTCACGACACATGACTGGAGATTCCGAACTACTCTGCAGTTTCATCCAAATAAAAGGTCCCCCAGTAGTGTTTGGTAACAACAAGAAAGGAGAAACAGTAGGATATAGAGCAATCAAACGAGGAAAGGTGACTATTGAAAATGTGTCACTAGTAGAAGGACTCAAGCACAACCTTCTCTCCATATCTCAGTTTTGTGACAAAGGAATGAACTGCATCTTCACATCAACTAGCTATTATATCAAAGATGCTTCCTCTGAAGTCACTCTACTGACTGGCAACAGAACAGGTGATGTTTATATGATAGATTTAAGCAATATTGTTTCTATTGCTGACCTCTGTTTTGTAGCCAAAAATATAAGTGAAAGCAGCTGGTTATGGCATAAGAGGCTCAGCCACTTGAACTTCAAGTATCTAGCAAAACTGCACAGGGATGGTCTAGTAAAAGGACTACCCAAAGTGGCTGACCATCATGATGAAAAGTGTAAAGCATGCCAGCTTGGAAAGCAGCCCAAACAGTCATTTCCTAGTAAAACCGCACCTTCAACGAACCGCTGTTTGCAACTGCTGCACATGGATTTATTTGGACCTGTCCCAACCGCCAGTATTGGAGGAAACCGCTATACACTTGTGGTGGTTGATGATTATTCAAGATATACATGGGTGGAAATGATGGCCTCTAAAGATGATACTTATGGCATCGTAACCGCTCTTTTTAGACAGCTCCAAACTCAGAAATTGGATGACATTGTTGCCGTGCGTTCAGATAATGGAACCGAATTTACAAACAATGGTGTTGCCCAATATTGTGATGATCATGGAATTGATCATAACTTCTCTGCCGCTGGGGTTCCACAACAGAATGGAGTTGTAGAAAGAAAGAACAGGACTTTGATTGAAGCCGGGAAGACAATTATTGCAGAAGCAAAGCTTCCCAAATACTTTTGGGCCGAAGCCGTCAATACCGCATGTTTCACCCAGAACCGCTCCCTAATCATCAAAGTTCACAACAAGACTCCTTATGAATTGTGGCGAGGCAGATCACCCAACATTGCCTTCTTCAAAATATTTGGATGCAAGTGTTACATCTTGTACAATGGCAAAGAGCATCGAGGTAAATTTGATGCTAAGGCCGATGAAGGTATTTTTGTTGGTTATTCAAAACACTCTAAAGCTTTTTGTTGTTTCAATAAGACATCTTTAAAAATTGTAGAATCAGTCCATGTTACATTTGATGAACATAATCTTCTTGAGCCACATATGGCTCCAAATGTTGCTGATGATTTTAGTGGTTTTGAGACAGGTACATCTTACCCTAATCATGCAACCGCAAATGACCAACCTACTCAAACCGCTCCATCAGGTTCTTCAGCGGCTCCAAATCAAACCGAAGGTTTTGCTGTAGAACCGCATTCTACTGATCCAATTCAAACCGTTGATCCAGTTCCAAACATCACCTTCAATGAAGATTTCAATGAATATCAAGAAGAGCCTCCTCTGGAAAATCTTCAAGAAATAGTGGTTCATGATGACCTCCCTCCAGAAATCAATGAACATAGAGACCATCCAATAACTAATGTTATAGGTCCTATCAGTTCTGGCGTTCAGACAAGAGGAAGCTTAACTCATAGGGATAACCACAGTTTGTTCTCAACCGCACTGTTATCTCAGATGGAACCGAAGAAGGTAGATGAAGCTCTAAGTGATCCAAGTTGGGTAGCTGCAATGCAAGAAGAGCTCAATCAGTTTGAAAGATGCAGAGTTTGGACTCTAGTTCCAAAGCCCAGAGATCACACTGTAATTGGAACAAAATGGGTATACAGAAATAAGATGGATGAAAATGGTACTATTACAAGAAACAAAGCAAGGTTGGTTGCTCAGGGTTATAGGCAAGAAGAAGGGATTGATTATGATGAAACCTTTGCCCCTGTAGCCAGACTTGAAGCCATTAGATTGTTCCTGGCTTATGCCTCCTTCAAGAAATTCAAGTTATATCAAATGGATGTGAAGAGTGCATTTCTGAATGGTGAACTACAAGAAGAAGTTTACGTAGCTCAACCGCCAGGATTTGAAGACAACAAATATCCCAATCATGTCTTCAAGCTCAAGAAGGCCTTGTATGGACTCAAACAAGCTCCAAGAGCATGGTATGACACTCTATCTAAATTTCTTATTGAACAAGGCTTCTCTAGAGGTAAAATTGATACAACCCTATTTATTGCTAAACACAAAGGTCATTCATTATTAGTTCAAATATATGTTGATGATATTATTTTCGGTTCTACTAATGAGACTATGTGTGTTAAGTTTGAGAAGCTTATGAAAGGTAAATTTGAGATGAGAATGATGGGAGAATTGACATTCTTTCTTGGACTCCAAATCAAGCAATGTCATGATGGAATCTTTATCAACCAAGCCAAATATACCAAAGATTTGATCAAGAAATTTGGGCTTGAAACCGCTAAGCCAGTTGATACCCCAATGCAAAAGGCCTGCAGTTTGGATCAAGATGATCGAGGTAAGAAAGTTGATCAGACTCTCTACCGAGGTATGATTGGTTCTTTACTTTACTTAACTGCTAGTAGACCGGATATCATGTTCAGTGTTTGTGTTTGTGCTAGATTTCAAGCTGACCCTAGAGAATCTCATCTTATTGCTGTTAAAAGAATTATTAGATACTTATGTGGATCTGTTAACCTTGGACTTTGGTACTCCAAAGAATCTTCATTTGATCTATTAGGTTATTCAGATGCTGACTTTGCAGCATGTAAGATAAGCAGAAAGAGCACAAGTGGTACTTGTCAGTTCCTTGGAACCCGGCTTGTATCATGGTCCAGCAAGAAACAAGCATCGGTTTCAGTCTCAACCGCTGAAGCTGAATATATTGCGGCTGGAAGCTGTTGCTCTCAAATTCTCTGGATGAAACAGCAGTTGGAAGACTATGAAGTATTTGAGAAGAACTGCCCTATCTACTGTGATAGTACTGCAGCAATATCAATCTCCAACAATCCAGTACAACACTCAAAAACCAAGCACATTGACATAAGATATCATTTCCTCAAAGATCATGTTGAAAAGAAGAACATTTTTCTAGCAAAGGTGGGAACCGACGATCAAATTGCAGATATTCTCACCAAACCGCTTGAAAATTCTAGGTTCTTTCATTTACGAGGAGAAATGGGTATGCTGGAACTTACTTAATATAATTCATGCCTATTTATTCTTGTTCTAATAATTTTTGGTAAGTATTTTAGCTCTATTAAGAAAATGCAAATAGCTTGCGGTTCAATCGACAAAACCGCAACAAGATGGTTCGGTTAAAGATTCCACTCAAACCGAAGAGTCAAGTAGAATAATTTCAGTTTTGTCCAAACCGAATTGTCAAAGCAAGGTTTCGGTTTTTATACTGAAACCGAAGACAGATCTGGAAGATATCGGTTTCACCTAAACCGATAATGAGGAAAGGTAAGTCGGTTTACGCAAAACCGCTCAGGTATGAAATTGCATTTTAGTCCCTACTTTATGTCACTTCATTCATTAAGGACCTTTTTGCAATTATCTCTGCCGCATTGAATGCGAATCGACAGGTACACTGACGGTTGAGTTTCCTTCAGCCGTCATGCCCGCTCCACTACCCGAGGTGGTTAATTGAGTATAAAAGACAAACCATTTTTCAATTTATCTTTTTACCTTCTTACTCTTTTTAGCAAAAACCCCTTCTCTCTCCTCTGTACGCACTCATCTCTCTCTCTCTGTTCTCACTCAAAATTCTCTTACTTAAACAAAATTTTTAATGGCACCAAAGAAATCAATTGATCTTGCTTCTTCTTCTACATCGTCCAAACCATCGAAGCCTGATATGGTATGAAATTCTGAACCCTAACTCAGTATACTTCATTTATCCGCCATTGTTGAAGCTTAAAATCTTGTTCATCTTCCTTTGATCATTTTATGCTTTTTCTTCAATTTCTTGGTAGATTTGTGCTCGCATTTACTTATATACACTGTTTAATTACTTTGTTTTTAGATTTGTGTTCAATTTTGAGCAAAATCAATTTTGGGGTTATTTGTTGTTCTTGCGAAATTTTGCAGATTCTGGGTTCATGTGTTGTTATTTGTCTTAGTTTATTTAGAACTTTGTTAGAATCTACTCTTTGTGATCATTTTGATATAATTTTTTCCACGTTCTGGTTAAGATTTTGTTTTGCATATTCATACTCTGTTCTTCGTGTTCTTCATGCATTCAAACTCTTTTTCAAAATTTTCCCTCTTTGATCCATTTTGCCTTCACTGTTCCTTCATTCTTTGTTTTTACATTTTTACCCTTGATCTCCTTGAACCTCATGTTTTCATTGTTAGGTTTCCTTGTTATAGTTTGTAGGACTTAATCAAACCGCGGTTTGCTTAAGGATTCAAACTATCATTCTTTAAGCTATTTCTAACTAAGAAAATCTTTCAGGATCCCTCAAACTTTGTTCCCGGCTCTAGGATTCTTGTGGATGAAATTAAATAAGATGTAGTTGGAAGAAAGATCCTCAAACTGCTGAATGATGCAAAGCTGCTACCTTTGTTTCTTATGGATGAACCGCAGTTCGTTACAATTATCTGCGCCGAATTCTTTGAAAATAGGATCTCCACAAAGGCTGCCTTACTAGATGTAAGAGGAGAACCGATGAGGGATCTGGAATCCGGAGAGATAAAGTTTGAAGATGCTATCAAGTCCACCGTCTGTGGCAAAGAAGTGATCCTAACCGCTTCCAAGATTGCAGTTCTAGCTGGTCTTGAGAACTCTGGAGTCATGGGGATAAAACCAGAACTTCTAAGTAGTACTACAATGGAGTTGATTGGAGTAAATTCTTTCTCCACCAAGAATTCCTCCAAAAAGGACTTTGGAGAGGTGATGGCTCACCTATGTGAATTGGTGGATTCTGGAGTTATGTGCAAGAATGGAAACCACAACAATTTTACAAGTGAACAGTATGCTTACTGTGTGGCCATTCTTAAAGGGAAGAAACTACACTGGCCCAAGGTTGTGATGAAGGAGATCATAAATGCTCTAAACCGCCTCCATGCTGCTAAAGCCGCTGGAAAATCCAAGGTCAGAACTCATTGCAGGTTGCTGACAAAGTTCTTGCATCAAGATACTGCCATTTTCAAGTTCTCGGCTGAAAACAAGGACTATTGGTTGGATCCAAGTGAAAAATCTATCTTTGGATTGTCAAGACTTGATACCTTCAGAACAACTTTTGGATGGCGGTATGCTCAAACTGTTTGGAATGAGGACCCTCTTCCTGAAGCCGAACGTGGCCCATTTCCTGAGGCTCGGCTCAACAAATCTGGGAAACCGTATGCTGGTGCCATTGCTGATCAGGCCCATGCTACGATGCTAAGAAATGAAGGTCAAACTGCCACTCTAAACCGACTGGGGTTAAGTCATTTAGCTCAAACCGCGGTACAGGCTGAGGGGGAGTCTGCGGTTGAGGGGGAGCCTGCAGTTCGGTCTATACCTGCGGCTCGTCCCAAGGAAACCGCTGCTCCAAGGAAAAGAAAGGGAACTGCTCAAATCCCTTCAGTTATTACAAAAGCAAACCTATCCAAACCGCCTCCTAAACCCTTATCTAAACCGACATCAAAACCTTCATCTTCTTCAACCTCTTTTCCCCCCATCAGACTATCTCCTACTATTTCAAAACCTATCACTTATAAACCCTCTATTCCCAAACCTCAAGTTAAACCTCTCTCTCCAGTACATCAAAATGTGGAGAAATCCTTCAATTTCGCTATGGATGCCTCCTCTCTTAAAGCCGCCAAGGCTAAATCCATTCCAGAACTTATCCCTTCACCTCATCTTTTCCTTCCTATCTCTTCTCCTCCTAAACCTTCCACTTCTAAACCGCCCTCTGTTCAATTCTTTGAAGAACAGTTGGCTGAAATTTTCAAAGCCTTCCCAAACCTTAAACCTTCCTCTCAAACCGATCCTGAGCAGACCGAAGTGTCTGAGGATGCGGTTCTAGTTGAACAAACCGCTGTATCTACCATTGTGGTTCAGCCTGAGCAAACCGGTGAGTTTGAGGCTGTAGCATTGCCTGAGTAGACTGATATGTCTGAGGCACTTGGTGAACCTGAGCAAGATGATGAAGTTCTTGAGGTTCAACCGCCAAAGAAGAAGAGAAAGTTGGTGAAGAAAAGTGATTATGTGGAGCATTGGTAGTCAAGGCCACCAGGAGCTGTAGACTTCAGTGAGGCTGACTACAAAAGGGATCACTCACCACTTGAAGGAGCATTTGCAAAAGAGCTAAGAGAAAGAGCTGAGATGAGGAAGGCAGGTATTGACCCAATGTTGGTTGAGGTCTCTCCTCCTTCACTTAAAAGAAAGCTGGATTTTGATTCACCAGAACATACTCCATCTTCATCTCCAGACTTACCTTATGCCTTAGCGGTTCAACCTTCACCGGTTCTTTCATCTGCTCAACCTTCAGTTTCTACGACGGTCCAACCGATGGCTCAGTCTTCAGTTTCACCATCTGCTCCGCCATCGGTTTCATTCATTAAACCGAAGACAAAGAAACGAAAAAATGCTGCTGACTTAGCACGCTATCTGAAGCGGTTCAAAACTGAAACCTCTATGGAAAGAAGGGCTGGAGCCCATGCTCGTGCCACCGCCAAAGCCAAAGCTAGATTTTTGAAGGCTGGCCGCCCTAACCCCTATGCCATTTTTCCCAAGGATGAGATGGAAGCCGCAGTTGAAAAATTAATTCTTTCAGTTGCAGAACAATTGATGGGTGAGATTGCCGATCAGGTACTCATGGATCCCACTATTGCTAGTCAATACTTTCTAAAATTAACTGCTAGAGCTTATCCTCCTATGTTGAATTGGAGATTTGTGCCTTCCCCTTCCATTCTTCTGAATGATGATTATTTGAGATTTCCTCTTCTTCCTCCTTCCCCTCCTCAAACTGCAATTATCCCTGTTCGTTCTTTTCTTCACTTTGATCCCATTGAGCTTGAAACCGCCCTTAGGATCTCTATGGGTGAAACCTTAGAAGAGGCACACATTCTTTTGAAAGGCAAAGCCAAAATGCCTTCCTCATCCCATCAATCTGATGATGCCATCCAAATTTCTGATGATGATAATTCCAGTGATGAGCACATCCCTGACTATACTCCTTCTGGTGAACCGCCCTCTTCAATTCCTTCCTATCCAATTCTACCTCTTCATGCTACGACCGCCGACTTAATAGATGCGATTAGGAATATTCAAGTTCATCAGCAAACCGCCACTTCTAGGTTTGACACTCATCTCCTCACTTTACAATCTGATCTTGATGCCATTAAGGGGGAGAGAGTGAATGAGAGATTTGATGATAGGTCAAGACAACAACAGCTAGATGAGAGACTGAACTTAATCTTGGAAAATCAACTGGCTCTTCAAGATCTTGTCAGAACCAACAATGATCTTTGCAACTTAAAGTTTCAAGCCGTTGATGCTTCACTTCAATCTGTTGTTGAGAAACTTGACATTTTGGCCCAGCATGCGCTTGATTCTTCTGAGCTTATCCTTCATAGAACCAGGAAACTTGTCAAGCAAGCCGCTGCAATTGAATTAAAGATTGATGAACCGACTGAAGTTCGGCTTCGTGCAGCTGACTTTGTTTTTGAAGCCACCCGTGGATCCGGTTCTAGAAATGTTGATCAAACTGCCCCCGCTGTTGATGATCAAGTTGCAGAAGAACAAGCTGCTCGAGACGCTCAAACCGTTCAGAACCAAACCGCAGATGATGATGCTGCTGCAAGGGGTTCTGTTGCAGATGAAGTAGACTAGATTTCATTTCTTAGTCTTTCTTTTTGATGTCTCTTGTAATTCATACATAGTAAGTTACTATCCTTTATGATTGAATTATAATGAGAATGACTGCATAGCATTCTGTTTCCAAAACTTTGTTTATTCAAACTGCTTGTTTGTGAAACAATGCTTGTATTTCTTCAAACCTCATGCACTACATTCATCATGAAAATACTTTTTAGTGCATTATGGTTTAAACATTCAGTTCAAACATGCATTTCTGATCCTCAATATCATATCATCTTTTATGCATCTGAATGTATTTCTTTTCTATCTTTTCTTCATTCTCTTTTGTTTTTGATAGATTTGAAATCTATGATCTAGCATAGTGTGTGCATTGACTTGGGACATGAAATTTCATGAAATTTATTTCTGACATGTTCTTACCAAGTACAATGTTTTGCTATTATCATAGTGTGGTAATGGCATCAATCAAATAGGGGGAGATTGTTAGGATTCATTGTTAGTTCACCCACCTTAATTTGATTGATCCATGCCACGTGTCTTTTTATGGACTTTAGGACCGCATGTAATGAAGTTCTACTTCAATTTTTAGATAAGTCCATTTCTAGTGTTTTTAGTTGTCTAGGCTGAGTATAGTTCGGTTGTATCATTAGCGGTTTAGTGCTTCAAACCGTCATCTTGAGACCGCCAGCATGGAGCCCTTCAGTTTTCATCAAACTGCAGTTTGCATGTTTGATGAAACCGCCCATCAAGATCATTCTTCAAACCGCCCCTATGCTTGGTGAAACCGCAGATCAGTTATTGAAGAATTAAAGAGATGTCATTTATTCCTAAGACAAACATTCCCTTTTTGACCATAAAAGAATGTTGTTATGTCATGTCAAAATAACTCTAAGTTAACTTGGAGTTTCTGCAAGGAATGTCGGTTTTTCTATCAGTTTGAATTGTTTACCGTTAGTCCTTTCTGCAACAAAGGACAAATGTCAGGTAGTGGTGCAACAACTACCTAGGACTACAAGACAAAACCCAGGACGAAAATGACAGCTCAACTTATGGGATTTCGACAGCATTGTACCCTTCAGATTTGATTCAAATCTTTACCCAACGGTCACAAGGGTGCTCTGCCTATAAATAGCCTCCATTATTCAATAATGAAGGTTGCTGAGCTTCAAGAGATTCATTCCCAAGCATTCAAGTTTGCTTTGAAGATTTAAACCCAGATATTCATATCTTCAAACCATCTCCATTGCAAACCCAGTTCTTCATCAAAGCTTCAAGCCTAACAACCATTCATACTTAGCCTTTACACCAAAAGAATTCTATTTGCTCAACCATCATTTAGATACTTAGAGCATTTGATTTCTTTTCACACACACACCCGATTTATATGATCACATAGATTATATACTTCGAAAACACCGGTTGTTATTATAGCTTAGGTTAGACTTATTGTTTAGAGTTTAGATTCATCTTGTAAAACCTCCTCTAAATTAATACAAGTCTTATAGCTATTAGAAAATCCTAGACTAACCATCTAGGTAGAGGACGTAGTTCATTTAAGAACGAACCTCTTCAATTTGTGTGTTTGATCTTTATTTTCTGTCTTGATATTTATCTTTCTTGTTTGTGTTCTTGAACTTGCTTCCATACACGAAATGACTTGAAAGATGAATTGTGTTTTCCTTTAAACTTTAAGTTTAACTATTCTGTTGCATCATAGTGTTTTCTCAACCTGAGTCAAACTTCCCAACTCTTTAACTAACCTATTTGGCCAAACCGCAAACTCCGCTGTGCATTTTATCAGTTCGGTTCTTGTGCCTTGAACCGCAGTTGGCCAAACTGATAAGTACTCGGTTGATTTTAAGGGTATTTTCAAAAAAGTTTTGGACCGCTATTCACCCCCCCCCCTCTAGCGGTTCTATACCCTTGTTGCCCTCTGGGACCAACAGAAACCCTATATATACAAGAGTCCTAACCTTGATCACTAAGTTACCTAACAATATACGAGATATACATTCCTAATAAACTTACTTACCTTCTATAATTAAGGAAATACAATCATAATACTCCCTCCGTCTTACTATATTTGGCTACAAAACAAAATCTCGTAGTTTAAGAAACTTCAATAAATGTCTTGTTTATCTTTTACATTTCCAATTCTACCCTTCTTTATGACATGAAAAGCTACACATCAATTTTTTAAGGGTTAATTGCAATTTAGACCCTGAAGTACCATACCACCCTTCTAAGCGAACCCCGATGTGTTATTTTTGTCAAATCGGGTCTTGATGTTTTTAAAACTCGCCAGTTAAGGCCTTTTTGACGGATTTCGTTAGAAAGTTAGTTATGTAGCATGTGCCATGCACGTGACTAACGGAATTGGGTGACTTTGAATTGATATTAACTACTAAAGGCTTTAATGAAAATTTTGAAATTTAAGGGTTAAAAACTATAGATTAGGGAGGGGGTCAAATAAATGAGAGTATCATCTTCAACCTCTCATTTTTCCTCTCCATTCTTCCAGATTTCTCTCTCCCATCATCCCATCTCTGCATCCCCAATCCCCCATCGTCACTCCCTCCCTTTCAACCTAGGGTTCCTGCGCAAGGTTCTTTGACGACAAGCTCTCTCTCCCACTCCCCTGCAAACGGAAACTCAAAACTCCAACCCAAACCCACGAGTGGCAGAGAACGAACTGATCTAAGCATCGTCAGTCGATTATGTCTCCTGGGTGCGGCCATTGTAGATCTCGGTCATCTTGGTCCAGATTAGCCATTGTTGTGCTTAAATCATTGTCTTCGACTATAGGGGAGTTGCTTTGGGAGAAGGGGCTTCTCGAACAGTGATTTGGGGATCCAAATCGAGATCGAAATCAAGACCTCAATAGGATTCTAAGGGTGATATTCTGCAATTTTGGTGTATATAAGAACTTGGGTTTGTGATGTGAATTTTAAAATTGGGATTTGGGAAGAACAAAGCGGCAACCGGTGACGTTTTTCTCATGTTCTCTCCACCATGGCTGAGTTCTTTCGAGCCGGCCAAACTCAGGATTTCCGGATTCAAGCCGTCGATACTTTTCAAATTGGCCATCCGGTCGGTGGAGGATTTGAGCGGAGAGCAATCAGAGAGGATTGAGAAGATTTAGGTGACGATTAGGCACAGGGAGAAGGAAATTGGGGATGCGATGGTGAGCTTGCAGAAAATGGTGGAGGCGGCGCCGTTGACAATGGTGGTATGGTGGTGTCAGCTTCAAAGGTGATGGTGAGTGGGGTGATAGATGGTGTTGACTACGAGGGTGTGGGTAATGGGTTGCCTGGATTTGTTAAAGAGGGTGTGCAATTGGCTGAATTTGTTGAAATGGGTGGGAGGATAGCCGGAGTTTTGGAAGGAGTTTGACTGGGTTTTTTTTTCTTTTTTTTTTCTAGATGAAAAGTGGGTTTTTTTAATCTTGCGAACAATATGCTAAAAATTGTTAAGGAACTGATTTATTTATATCTAAAATGTTTATTTTTTTATAAATTTTTACTGAAGAAATTAATATAAATTTTAGAACTATAAAAATTTGTGGATATACTCCCTCTGTCCCACCCGAATTAGGATTTTAGGTTGAGCACGGGGATTAAGGAAAAAATGTGAGTGGAGCAGGTGATGTGAGTATAAAAAGTAAAATAGGAGAGAGAAAGTGGGTTAGAGAATAACGAGTGGAAAATTGTTGTGAGTGTGAATGTGGGTCCCATTAAATAAAACACTTCCATTTTGTGGTTGTCCTAATTCGAATGGGACACCAAAATAGAAATTTGTCCTAATTCGAGTGGGACGGAGGGAGTAGATATTAATAAAAAATTGAAAATAAAAATTAATTATATTCCTCACAAAGAAATGCTCCATATTTAATTAAAATATAGTACTATCCCTATATTTTTTGTTTCATTTTTAAATCATTATAATGTTTTTTAATTATTTATATTCCTCACATAAAATGTGAAAATAAAATTTATTTTACAATATTAATATAATAATTAATGAAGTAATTACTTATTTATATCCAATGAAATATTCTTTTAATAATATTTATTTTAAAAGTTTGATAATTGTTTTTATTTCAGCCCTTTTGAATTTAGAATTTTGACTAGGCCCCTTAATAGCTAATATCAATTCAAAGTCACCCAATTCCGTTAGTCACGTGCATGGCACATGCTACATAACTGACTTTCTAACGAAATCCGTCAAAAAGGCCTTAACTGGCGAGTTTTAAAAACATCAAGACCCGATTTGACAAAAATAACACATCGGGGTTCGCTTGGAAGGGTGGTATGGTACTTCAGGGTCTAAATTGCAATTAACCCATTTTTTAATTAATTGATACATGTTCATTTAATTAGGGGTATAATGGAAAAATAAGGTATAAATTTACATTGAATTTATAAGTGGCCAAACACAATGAGACAAACAAAAATAGAAATGTGGCCAAACATAGTGAGACGGAGGGAGTAATATATACACAATATTCATATATATAAAGAAAGAGCAATGCTAGGGGCACAAAATGCTCACAAAAATTTGGTCACAAAATCTTTGTTGTCATTTATTGATTGGAGTTGAAATCATTAAACACTTGAACCCACGGTTTAAACACCCAGTTAATAAATGACAACTAGGATTTTGTGACCAAATTTTTTGTGAGCATTTTGTGCCCCTAGTATTATTCTATAAAGAATATCCTATGCTAACAATGGTTATATAATTATAGTTTTATGTTTTAAGGCTTATGTGTTAGGTTTAGGTTTAGGTTTAGGATTAGGATTAGGGGTAGGGATTCTAATTAGTGTTTAGAGTTTTAGCTTTCAATTGGACAGTATGGGCACGTTTGTTGTGCCAAGAACAAAGGTCGGGTCTTGAATTTAGACTTCCACTTTATTCAAATCAAGGAGATCGTAATCAACCGTTTGTTTGGTTTTCTATTTGTTTTTGGACTCCTCTTCCTATCCTAAATAGGAAAAGGGACGTACCCAACAGAGTGATCCAGTGGTAAAGCCAAGCCTCATCCCTCTCCTCGCCTCCTTCTGACGTTGACATCATAAAAAAAAAAAAAAGGACACTTCTTTTTATAAATAACACAAGCCTGATTTCTTTTTTTATTTCGTTTTTTTTCTTTCATAATGTCTCAAACTAAGCGGAGGAAGCTTCTTCCACCTATGTCTCCTTACGCACATCTGCACGAAGATCTCATGGTTGAAATAATGTCCAGAATACCAGCCAAGTCCCTTGCACGATTCAAATCCGTCTCAAAACAATGGAAATCAATAATCCAAGACCCAACCTTCATCGCTTTGCACCACAAGCGCGCACACGCTCGATCAGACGGTGGGACCCTGCTGATCTCCACTCCATTGATCCCCCAACGGCCCAATCAAGAGCTGCAATTGTTCTCTGCACCTCATGAAGGCGGACAAGCTCGCCCGTTACTACCACCAAATATTCAAGAACTCAAAGGGTATAAAGCTTCCCCATCAACTCATGGCTTAATACTCTTTTATCCCCTCGAAAATTTACATGTAGTCCCAATCTCCCTGTTTTTATTTTTAACCCCACCACACAAGAACTCGTACCACTCCCTCCCCTTCAAAGTTACCTAGATGATGAGGAACTTTGTACAAAAGTTAAACAACTTACGTACGTTGTTCTTTGTGTGAGCTACTCTTTGGGGTATGATCCAGCCACCGGGGTGTACAAGGTACTGAGCATATGTACTGCCATCAAGTTTTCATGGACAAAAGTTAAAGAATCAAGTTTTTATGTGTTCACTTTGGGCGGCGGCAAGGATTGGAGGAGGCTAAACAGTAGTACTACTCACCAATTGCCAATTCTCGCGGATGCACTTGCTCCTCATTCTTGTTGTGCCAGTGGAACTATTTATTTCAAAACAAGTCCACATTTTTGGCGTAACAACAATTTTATTATTGCATTCGACGTAAGAGAGGAGAAGTTTTTCTCCGTCGACCCACCACCAGCCCGGGCGGCTATAACCAGGTTTAAGCTAATGGAATTATGGGGGCGTTTGGGTCTACATGAAAATAGACATGTGTGGATTCTGGAGGATCGGAAATGGATACTCTTGGAGCTAGAGATGTCTTATGGCTATCCTATCGCTGGTGGAATTCAGTCAAGCAACAAATTTTTACTTGCACAACTATTTCAGTTTAGGGATCAACATCATCCATTATTAGTGCATGATACATTCACCTTCCATACAAGTAAATAGTCACGTGGTTGACTATTGATTTATGCATATATTGTGGGATTTGTATAGATATTGATCCCATTGATTAGGCAATGTAATTAGCTGTAATTAGTCACTCATATCATTCCCTAATTTAGGTACACGATGACCTGCTTGTATTATATATATCAGCCAATATCAATGCAATTGAATACACCTTGAACAATACAATTGTGTTTGTTGTTTTATGGTATCCAGAGCATATCAGCTTAAACGTGCTTCTTTTTTCGATCCTCTCCTATGGCCACCAACAACACAGCCTCTATAATCCAAATCAATGCTCCTACGCATCTGCCCACCAAGCTCACCCACACAAACTTCGTAGTGTGGCGTCGACAACTATTCTCCACTCTTATTGGCTTTGATTTACAAGGCTATATAGATGGAACTATCACCAAACCTTCGGAATACCTTGACTCTGAGAAGAAAACACCAAATCCATCCTATTCAATCTGGTACAGACAAGACCAGATCATCATCAGCGCCATGCTCGGGAGCTGCTCAGACACAATTCAGTCTTATATCTCTTCTGTTTCCACGTCGTATGAAGCATGGCAGCGTCTAAACACGTTGTATGCAAACAAATCTCGCACTCGCATCATATCTCTCAAAATCCGTCTCATCAAAAATCCAAAGGGAACGCGTAACATGCTCGACTATCTGCAAGACATGAGACAAATCAGTGAAGACTTGGCGATTGCAAATTGCCCGGTTGATAATGACGACCTTGTACTACACACCCTCTCCGATCTTGGTGAAGAGTACAAGGAAATTGTTGCAGCAATTCAAGCAAGGGACTCCGCTATCACCTTCGATGAGTTACACAACAAACTTGTTGACTTCGATATGCAGCTGCAAAAACCAAGCAAAGAAGATGCTATCTTATTGCCTACTGCAAACTACACTCAGCATACAGATAGGGCTTCTCAAAATAATGGGAATTACTCCTCTCACCATCCCACTGACAATCGTGGAATCTCACAGCCCCGACAATCATGGAATGGCAATGGAAACAACCGTAATCAGCATGGTCGTCCCTCAAATTCTGGCACTTGGTCAACCAACAACAGCAATGCTCGAGCCAAATTCAATAAGGCTGCTTACTGTAATTTTTGTGATCGCAATGGACACAACACAAAAGAGTGCAGACGCTTGGCGCGGTTCTTGAAAGACAACAAGATTCAGCCTCAAGCCAATTACACAACCACTCAATCTAGTTCCGCTGCACCTTGGCTCTTTGACACAGGGGCCAATCACCATGTCACTGCTGGGACACACAATTTGCAAACCTTCTCGGACTATGGTGGTCCAGAAGAAATCATATTGGGTGATGGTACAACTCTTCCTATAACTCACACTGGTCACACAACTATACCTTCCACACATCATTCCTTTTCTCTTAATAATGTTCTATGTGTTCCTTCATTGAATAAAAATTTGATATATGTTGCCAAGTTTTGCAAAACTAACTCTGCTTCCTTGGAATTCTTTCCCTCTCATTTTTTGGTGAAGGATCTACGCACGGGAATGTCGCTGCTACGAGGGGAAAATCAGAATGATCTATATTACCTGCCACCTCCAAATTTATTTTCAATAAATGCCACTGTCGCAACCTCAGTACAAAAGTGGCGCTCTTGCCTAGGTCATCCATCTTCTAGAATTTTACAGTTTATCTTGCATTCCTCAAATCTATGTTCTAGTCAACATTCAGTTTCTTTTACTTGTAATTCCTGCAAATGCAATAAAAGTCACAAACTTCCCTTTGCAGAAAATACTCTAGTCAGCACAAGACCATTACAATTGCTTTATACTGATGTTTGGGGTCCTACGGATGTGTCAATTGATAAGTTTCGATATTATGTCATATTCATTGATCATTATTCCCTATATACTTGGTTGTACCCCATTCGAAAAAAATCTGATGTTTCATCTGTTTTTGCTCAATTCAAAATACTAGTCGAAAAGTCCTTCCAAGTTCCTATCACATCAGTGTACTCTGACAATGGGGGCGAGTATGAGGCTCTACATAAAATTCTAAACTCACATGGCATCTCTCACCTTACAACTCCCCCGCATACGCCTGAACATAATGGAATCTCTGAACGAAAACATCGCCACCTCATAGAAACAACTCTCACTTTACTTCAACAAGCCTCTCTTCCTAATAATTTCTGGTCTTATGCAGCCCAAACAGCAGCCTATCTTATCAATCGCCTCCCCTCTCCTACTCTTAAAAACCGATCACCATTAGAAATCCTCTTCCACAGAAAGCCAAACTATTCTCGGTTAAAATTTTTGGTTGCTTATGCTACCCATGGCTTCGTCCTTACACATCCTCTAAACTGCAGTCTCGTTCTGTGCCATGTATCTTTCTTGGATACTCCACATCCCAATCAGCTTATAAATGCTACGATCCAAACTCCAAATGACTTTACGTTTTGCGACATGTAGTATTTATTGAAAATGAATTTCCACTTTCACAGGTACATGGAGCTCATTCTCATCTTCACTCGTGGCAAGGCACATCTCGAAAATCTTCTCACCATCCAGCACCATTCACCTCACCAAACACAACTCCTTCACCCACTTACATCCCAACATATACATCATCCTCCATACCTACCACAATAAATCATCCAACCATCCCAAACACTCCATCCCTTACTCCTGCACGACCACCCTCACCCACAGAAAACTCACATGTCCCCACATCACCCTCTCCACACCAACTATCCCCTGCTCCTCCATCACCTCAACCCTCACCACCTCCATCTCCTCGGCCTGTTCGAAATCGCAAACCTAACCAAAAATACTACAATCCCATGATGGTGAATCATACAACAGCTCACCCCCTTCCTAGTACCATCGAACCCACTTGTGTCTCCCAAGCTCTCAAACAACCTGAGTGGCGACATGCAATGTCTGAAAAGTTTAACGCTCTCATCTCTAACAACACCTGGGAATTGGTTCCAAAAGAAAATCAAAATCTTCTTGGTTGCAAATGGGTGTTTCGGGTGAAACGAAACGCAGATGGGGCTGTTCAAAAATTTAAAGCACGCCTTGTTGCAAAGGGTTATCATCAACGTCCCGGTGTTGATTTACAGAAACATTCAGCCCCGTCACAAAGCCGGTAACAATCAGAGTTATATTATGCCTAGCGCTTGCTCAGAATTGGCCTTTACGCCAACTAGATGTCAATAATGCCTTCCTGAATGGAAGCCTTCAAGAAGACATTTATATGGCACAACCTCCAGGTTTTGTGAATCCACAATTCCCAAATCATATTTGCAAGCTTCGGAAGGCACTTTACGGTCTCAAACAGGCACCCCGTGCTTGGTACAATGAGCTCAAGACATTTTTGTTGGATTTCGGTTTCAAAAATACAATTTCTGATGCTTCTTTATTCGTCTATAAGCTTCATGGTGTGGTTATTTATTTCATCGTTTATGTCGACGATATTATCCTAACTGGCAATAATCTTGAGTTCATTAATCAGTTTATCCATAAGCTGCATCACAGGTTTGCCTTAAAGGACCTTGGATTACTCAATCACTTTCTTGGAATTGAAGTTGTCTTTACACCAGATGGGCTTTTCCTTTCACAGCATAAACACATTTTAGACATTCTTGAGTCTCAAAATATGGCTGGTGCTAAGGAAGTCACCACACCGATGCATTCAGCAAGTTCCCTCCATGATTCCTCGCCTAAGTCTGATGCAACTCCTTATCAGAAAGTTATTGGTGCACTTCAATATCTATCTCTTACACGTCCCGATATTGCATATGCCACCAATAAACTATCTCAGTTCATGCACGATCCTACAGAAATTCAGTGGCAGGCCTTGAAACGGTTGCTTCGCTATTTGAAAGGCACAATTCATCATGGTCTATTCTTACGAAGGCAGCAACCCATTAATCTTCGAGCATTCAGTGATTCTGACTGGGCAGGTTCACACGAGAAAGGGCGATCAACAATAGGTTTTATCATATATCTCGGATCTAATCCTATCTCTTGGCAATCCTCACGTCAAAAATCGGTTTCCCGCTCCTCTACAGAAGCTGAGTACAAATCCATTGCTCACACTACTGCTGAACTTGTTTGGATTAAACACTTACTTTCTGAGCTCGGTGTTCAATCAACTCAAATTCCAGCCCTTTACTGCGACAATATTGGGGCCACGTACCTTTGTGCCAATCCTGTATTTCATAGTCGCATGAAACACATCGCCATCGACTACCACTTTGTTCGAGAACATATAACAAGTCAAGAACTCAAAGTTCTTCACATCAGCTCAAAAGATCAGCTTGCAGATACCTTGACAAAGCCACTTGGTCGTCAATCCTTTCTAGCTGTCCGAACCAAGATTGGCATCACCAATGGTTCAGCCATCTTGGGGGGGCGTATTAGTGCATGATACATTCACCTTCCATACAAGTAAATAGTCACGTGGTTGACTATTGATTTATGCATATATTGTGGGATGTGTATAGATATTGATCCCATTGATTAGGCAATGTAATTAGCTGTAATTAGTCACTCATATCATTCCCTAATTTAGGTACACGATGACCTGCTTGTATTATATATATCAGCCAATATCAATGCAATTGAATACACCTTGAACAATACAATTTTGTTTGCTGTTTTATCCATGTCTTTATTATCGCAACAAGAGCCGAAAAGAATGGTCAAGATTTCAGATTACTGGGCTGCCTCATTCAAAGCTTCACGAATACGGATTACGAACAAGTAATCATGTCGAAACTCTGTTCTCTCCAAATGCAAGCCTGCAATGATAGATTTAGTGTAGGAGTGCTTTATTTTCTCTTCATTCTTACTTCCTTTTCTTGCATGTAACCAAATAATTTTATTCAAGTTAAGGAGGTGAATTGTTACGTAGTGTTTGCTTTCATTGGCTACAAGTTAAAACATATGTATCTGTCCGTTCACAATTATTGCTGTTTAAATTCATTGTATCGAATTTCAAACCGAAAATGGTATAAAACATGAGCAGAAACCTAGCAAATTGGTTAATTCTACTCTTATAGACATTTCATCGAACAGTGGAAGTGCACAAATCCCTGTAGAACGGATTTGGACACCAAAACACATTACAGAACATTAGTTTACACAATCGTCATCATTCTAAAGCAGCCTGGACCACAAGATAACAAAAAACTTTCTTTTGGGCAACTCCAAATTTTTTAGCTGTAACGTTGTTTCATATTTCACGGGCAGAGGTCTAACACTTTAAAACTAAAAACACTTAGTAACATTGTAAAAATAAGAAAATAACATTTTTTATAATTGAATGTTACATTTTACTTGTATAATAACATTGTAAAAGAGTTACTCCTAGATGTTCTCATAGTAGTAGGAGACCCCTCTTAAATTATACTCCTAATCCAAACAACACTTTATTGGGAAAAAAAAAAAAAAAACATCTAATTAACAGTTTATTTCGTTTTCTCTTTCTTTTAGGACTCTTCTTCCTATCCTAATAGGAAAAGGGACCGGTCTTTTTTTTTTTTTTTAACTTATAAATAACACAAGCCCGATTTCTTTTCTTTTTCCATTTTTTTACGCAGCAAATTGAATTGAGATTGTTTTTGTTGAGATAATGACCGAGATCCTCCGAGATTCTCAAGGAGATCTCGGCATATCATCTTTCTTGTTTGTTGTATATCCTTTCCTATTTGGTAGGATGTAATTTAGGTAAGGATTTGATTTGTATTAAGAACTAAATTATAGGAGTAGTAGTCTTCCTCTTCAAGGAAGGATTCTTGTATAAAGATTGTATGTACTCGGCAATTGGACGCAAGGGAATAAACTGATTTTGTTCTCCCCATATTATTCCCAATATCCGGTTTTAACTTCATAATGTCAGAAAATAAGAGGAAGCTTTTTCCATCTTTGTCTCCTTCTGCACATGTTCACGAAGATCTCCTGGTTGAAATAATGTCCAGAATACCTGCCAAGCCCCTTGCACGATTCAAATCCGTCTCAAAACAATGGAAATCATTAATCCAACAACCTACCTTCATCGCTTTGCACCACAAGCGCGCACATTCTCGGTCAGACGGTGGGAGCCTGCTGATCTCCACTCCATTGATCCCCCAACGGCCCGATCATGAGCTGCAATTGTTCTCTGCACCTCATGAAGGGGATCCCACTGCACCCGCGCAAGCTCGTCCGTTGCTACCACCAAATCTTGAACAACTCAAAGGGTATGAAGCTTCCCCATCAACTCATGGCTTAATACTTTTCTCCCCCTGGAAATCTACACATGATCCCAATCTCCCCGTTTTTGTTTTTAATCCCACCACACGAGAACTCGTACCACTTCCTTTCCTTAGGAATCTCAATGATGATGAGCAACTTTGTACAAAGAGCGACGACCAAGATTCAATCATTCGTCTTTTGGTGAGCTACTTTTTGGGATATGATCCCTCCACCGGGGTTTACAAAGTATTGAGCATATCTACTGTTTTCCAGTTATTAGGTGTCCGTGACGGATTATTAGATGTAGAGAAAATTGGTTGTAATTCGTACTACGTATTCACTTTGGGCGGCAAAAAGGATTGGAGGAAGCTTAACAGTACTGCATACCAACTACTACCCGCGGATGCACTTGCTCCTCAATACTGTTGTTCCAATGGAACTATTTATCTCAAAACTAGTCCACATTCTTCGCCTTTTAACAATTCTATTTCTGCCTTCGACGTAAGGGAGGAGAGGTTATTAATTCTTGGTCCCACCACCACCACCCCCGGCGACACCCAAGTATAACCTAATAGAATTATGGGGGTGTTTAGGTTTGGCTCGACGTGATAAAAACAGACATTTGGTTTGGATTTTGGAGGATCGGAAATGGATTTTCTTGGAACTAGAGATGCCTAATCATTATAAGAAATGGAGAAACTTTGCCATTGCTGGTGGAATTCAGTCGAGCAACAAATTTTTGATTGCACACCAATTACAGGGTTTGGATTACCTTCCATGTGTTTTTTACTGCGACAAGAGCGGAAAAGATCAATGATCGAGATTTCAGATTGATGGTCTGCCTCATCGAGAGCTTCGCGAATGCCGATTCCTAATGAGCATTCATGTCGAAACCCTCTTCTCTCCAAATGCATGTCTGCAATGATAGTTCTGGTGTAAGAGTATTTCATTCTTCCTTATATTGCCTGCTGATTTCAAGGTGTTCACTTGTCCACCAACTTACATGTAACCAAATAATTATATTGGCTGCTAATTCAAATTTACTCCCTCCGTCTCAATTTAAACTTAAAAAAAAAAATGGGTTCAAGAAGTAAGAAAAATGTGATGTTTTGTGAGTGTAGATAGTTTGGTAACAGAGAGAAAGTGGTGTAGTGAATAGTTAGTGGGTAAATGTTGTCAGTATTACATGTAGGGTCCACAAATAAAAAAATATAAAAAAACTTTCTTTTTTAGGTTTTGAAGTTTAAAATTGGACACCAAAAATGGAAATTTTTGAAGTTTAAAATGCGACGGAAGGAGCATGTATGTCCGTTCATAGATACTACTTGTTGTTAAATACTTTCTTTTTATCAAATTTCAAACTGAAAATGGTACTCCCTCCGTCCAGTAAGAGTCCTACCTCTTATTTGCACGGAGATTACAAAATTATGGAGGTGATGTAAGTGTTGTGAGTGTAAGAGTAAGTGGAGAGAGAATGAGTGGGAGGGAATAGTAAGTTAATTGGTGTTGTGAGTATATAAGTAAAGTAGGAGAGAGAATGAGTGGGAGGAATAGTAAAGAATTTTTATTATATTTGGAAGTGGACATATACTTTAAGACGGACTAAAAAGAAAAGGTAGATACATATTCGTAGATACATATGCTTCTGAGACGGAGGGAGTAGGTTTTATTGTTCATAATCATAACTAAGCAACACAAAAATGAGTCAAGTTTTAGGGTAAATTGCACTTTAGTTACCTAAGTTTTTCGTCATGTTTCAATTGGTTATCAAATTTGTGTTCGTTACAATTTGGTTGCTGAATATGTCTTTTTGTTGCAATCAGGTGTAATTTTGGTTTAGCCCGTTAAAAATCTAACGTAAATTGATGAAAACTTAACAAACTTCTTTCAAAATTGCAAAAATTACCCCTATAGTTAAAAAAAATCCACTTCGCCCCCTAGCATCTAATGGAATAAATGTTACAAATTAGGCCCCAATTAGGATAAATATTAAAAGCAATTGTTATTACAAATTAACCCCAAAATCCAATCTAGAAAAACACCCGTCTCCTTCTTGCTTCCTAGCGCTGTTCCCAACGCTCAACCTACCTACTTCGATGCCGGCGACTTCTAGACGGTCTCCAGCGTCCTCATCTCCGGTGCCGGCGACCTTCGTGGATAGTTGGATATGGATTTTATTTTGGTTCTATGAGATTGGCAGCGATGGTGATGGATGTGATGGTGTGATGGTGGTTATCTGAAGTTTATGGTGGTGATGATTTGGTGGTGGTGGTGGGGTGGTGGTTGTGATGGTTTGGTGATGGTTGTGGAGGTTGTTTGAATTTCTTGATAGTGATGATTTGGTGGTCGGGTGGTGGCGGACTTTTTGATGCCAAAACATGTTAGTTTTTTTAACATTCGTTAGGAGCTAGGGGGTGAAGTGGGAAAATTTAAACTATAAGGGTAATCTTTGCAATTTTGAAGGAAGTTTGTTAAGTTTTCATTCATTTTCGTTAGGTTTCTAACGAGCTAATCAAAATTACACCTGATTGTAACAAAAAGACAAGTTCAGCAACCAAATTGTAACGAACACAAATTGGATAACCAATTGAAACATGACCACAAACTCAAGTAACTAAATTGCAATTTGCCCAAGTTTTATTGCAGAACAAAGTTATGAATCTAGCTAGTGTACAAATGATAAGAGATACCAACACAAAATGACACAAATTTTTGAAAGTTTAAATAGCAAACTTGGAATTTTGAAGTGAAACATAATGACTAATTAAGTTCATCCAAACAAGAAAAAAACTCCTTAAAAAGAACCACCAATGACCCGGTTTTAGATGGATCCGTAATATCCGCCCCATGACATTGTCCTTTCCCAAACTTGCTCACGACTTTCACCCCTCTCTTCTCCAACATCTTCCCAAACGCAACTTGACGGTCAAAAAGCGGGTCACCGTCAACACCCGTCAACGAAACCTTCCAACACAGATCCCTCATATTGTCACAAAGATCCGACCCGCCATTTATAATCGGGTTGCAAAACTCGTGATCCCGATCAACTCCGACCGGCAACGCTAGGTCCCACATCAAGTCGGTAGCCACCGGCGGTAAGACTTTATCTTTGACCAATTTAATTTCCGATTGTGTCCTCTCAGTCCCACCGAAAAACGGATGGTGCAATATCAGCCCTTTGATTTTCAACGGATCTAACGAATCAGGAGCTGCTGCTGCACGTAGACCCGCGTTGTATGCGATATTGCCTCCGGCGCTATCGCCAAAGAGAAAGCAATTTGACAAGTCAACGTAGTTGACGAACCAGTCTTCTTTCGTGGATTTAATCCAGTGGAGCGCTTCCACGGCGTCATCGTAGGCGGCGGGAAGGCGGTGCTCCGGCGCGAGCCGGTACTCGACTGAGGCAATAACGGCGGGAATACCGGCGGCGATGGTGGTGCAGTAGGTGTGGAAGACGAACGTGGCTGCGCTGCACATAATGAAGCCGCCGCCGTGGTAGTGGACTAAGAAGGGGAGCTTGTGGGTGGGGGAGTTATTGATTGCTTGACGGGGAAGGTAAAGGCGGAGCCAGGTGGATTTGGATTGGTTGATTGGGAAATCTTTGGTGAGGACGGCGGAAGAGGGGTTGTCGGCGTCGGGATTGGTTGCCGGGAAATTGAAGGGAAGGCGGGTGACGGAGCCGTCAGGATTTTGGGTGAAGTGGATGTAGCCGAAGGGATCAACGTTGGGATCGACGGGTAGTGATTTGTGATCTGCCATTGTTGAATATTTAATGAATGAGTGGAATTTTGTGGTTCAGTGTGAATTTATCTATGTCAGCTAGACGAATACGTTAAAAATTGGACCCGGAACTGCTCCACCGATTTAGGTCCACCACTCTACCCAACGACTCCGATCAAGACCATATACACACATTCATCGTCTATGCGGCTAAGATGATTTAATTTTTTTGTGGGACCCACCGAGCTCGGCCACATCTCAACCTTTGGGTGTAACTAACATGACGTGGCTCCAATCGAAACCATTGGGTGGAGCTAACTCCCCGGTGGAGCGGTTCGAAATCCTTAAAAAGTCGGCTTCTTTCGTTGTGACTTATCATTTTTTAGGAGCTATGCAAAATCTTTTTCACAAAATTAGCTGACGGTATTTTATTAGTTGCATCGATAATGGACCTGTCACACTCTACTTAAAAACACCAATAAAATCATTGCACTTAAGATTTTGTGACTTTTTTGTGCCCCTAGTATTATTCTTTTTTTAGTTATTCTAGAAGAAAGTTTTTTCCTATCATTAAATAAGTCTTCTTTTTAGATCCCAACTCACAAATAAAAAACTTAAAGCTTTTTTTTATATTTTTCTATACTACTTCCTCCGTCTCAAACTTATCGCTACTTATTTTTATTTTGGGCGTCCCATACTAATTGCTACTTATCTTAAATGCTCAATTTTCTTTCTCTTAGACCATGCACAATGGTTAAACCAAACTTTCTCATTCAACACCCACTTTATCACTCCACATCATCTTCTTTCTCATCCAACTAATACATTCAACATTCATTCAATTTTTACCCTTACAATGGTTTGTTTAATCCTCATTCAACACTTCTCACTCATCATCCTATACCCCACCATTTAAAATTATTTTTTATTTTTATGATTAGGGTTGAAATGGTTATTATTGGGATCCATTTCAAGAAAAAAAAAAAAAGGTTTTTTTTTTGTGTCGAAATACAATGAAACTTACGTCAATTTAAAGAGAATTTTTTTTTAGGAATTTTGGTGTAAAAAAAAATTAATAAAAACATTTTCTGTGAAATAATTGAGCTTAAATAATTGGGATAAAAGTAAGAAAGTAAAAAGAAAATATGGTAAGCCAATCACTTGGAGACACGTGGCAGCACCAGCAAAAAGCAAAAAAAAAAAAAAAAAAAAAAAAAAAACGCAGCCTGGCTTTGACGCCCTATCACTTGCGCGTGAGTCACAGGCGCTACGTTGGCCCAGTCCCAGATCGCCACGTGTCCGACAACTCTGCATTCACACTCCTTTAATTCATTCAACACCTTCATTCACACCCCCTCCATTCACACACCATTGCAAGCATTAAACCTTACATTTTGTGTGAATGGACCATTAAACACCCTAAACATTTTCCATTGTTTCCAGAATATTTTCTTAATCTCTATGCATTCCCATTTAGTAGCAATAAGTATGGGACGGAGGGAGTATATTTTACTTTAATATCTATAAATACACATTGTTTAAATTATCATATATTATATTTATATTGGCATTTCTTTAACATTTTGAGACGTGAAGAAATTTCTTTCTTCTATACTCCATGTGGCCCATTTTAAGAGTCAAATATTTCTTAAAAGGGTGTCTCATCTTAAGAGTCAAAATCCTAAAATGGAAAGTGGGTCTTACATATCATACTCACAACAATTAACCACTAACTCTTCTCTACCCCACTTTCTCTCTCCTACCCAACTATCAACACTCACAACATATTACATTTTTTATGTACTCTTAAATAAACTGGTGGGCTCGAAACGGGCAAAATAATGAATCCAACCCAGATTAAAGCATAAGCGGGTTAGGGAGGAATTCACACTGGCGGACTCCTTGTGGAGACCGCATAAAGGACCACGTGGTTTGGGGGGGAGACTGGAAGGAATGCGCCTGAGAGAGGAATAGCGATCTGTGAAGAGAGTCTGCATATGGCGGACTGACAAGTGTGGCGGTTTGCTCACGGGAGCCGACTAGCGAGTTGGCATTTGGGCGTGGATGAATTGATGAAGGCGGACTGATCCGCATGAAAGGGTATGGCTGACTGGAGAAAGAGACGACTGGAAGAGGGAGGCGGACCTGGGAGGGAGTCCACTGGGAGAGAAATAATGGCTTAGAAAGATTCCGCAAGATAGAGAAGCAGGCCAATGAGGGAGTCGGCTAGGAGTAGGTCGCGGCTGGCTCGGGCAAGTCGAATGGGTGTCGAATGGGTGATATGCCGAACGAGTGTTGGTCAATTGGAAGAGGGAGTCCGGCTAGAGAGGGAGTCCGATAGGAGGAGGTGGCGAACTGGAAAAGGGAGCCGCATGGGGATACGTCGGTTGGAAGACGCCGATTTGGTCGCGGACATTGGACATAGGGAGGAAATAGCGTGTGGCTAGAACCAATTGAAGTAAGGGCTTGGTCCCCGAAATGTGCTCATTGACTCACATAGAATATTCCACTGATTCAAGATAGCGCAGCCACATTTTTTTTTGGTAGCATCAATTTTCTTTAATTTTTGAACCCACCCATTTTTTAACTCTTAAAATGAGAGAGAGAGAGAGTATTTTGGAGCAATTTGAAGGAGTATGCATAAAGGAATGCTTAATAATTTTATCGTGGTTTTCCATCTTCACATGCAAAAAGGAGAACAAAAAGGAAGGAGGAATGAAGTACAACAATGTAGCACACTTGCATTCCTACTGCACTGACCACATCCAGGCACTCCAGGGCCTAAATTATTCCTTCATTAATCCTCTCTAGAGTACCACAAACAAATACTGGTAAAATCTACCCTTCATAAAAACACGGAGCCATAGGGGGAAAAAAAAACGCGGTACCGCTTCTTGATTCAGCTTCCTTATACTTACTACACATCCTCTTTTTCATTCCTGTTATTCGCCATACGTATGTAGGGGTACGAAGTGGTATGATTTGCGAGTCATGTTTATTCGAGATTTACCGATGCTTCAGAGAATTTGGAGAAGCTTTTTGGTACTGATTAGGAAGAGGATGAGAAAGTATTTGGAGAAGCTTTTTCAAGTCCCAACCATTCATATACTATACTAATATTTATAAATGATCGATAAAACTGACACTATCAGTGATTGCGTTAAATAGTGGTAGTGATAAAAAGTGCTAATGCGTGTGTAAAATAAAAAGTGTCAGGGTTGGACTACAAAGTATGAGAGATAGTGTTAATAGTCCTAACGTATTAAATAAATTCCAGTTATTTACTAGCTTTTAAAACAAGTGTCAATTATTTATGAAAATAACACCGCCTGTTTTAAAACAAGCTCCAGTTATTTAAAAAATTGTCACTGCACATTTTAATAACACATTTTAATAACACGTTTTTTTCTAATCTCTTATTAAAACACACACATTTTTTCCTCATATTTTTCATTATTTTGAGACAGAAGCAGTAAAATAAGTGACTTAATTATATAGAGCAATTTTATGACTGATATATAGTGTTGAGGACCAGTACAATACTGAAGACAAATAATATATTTCGAGAATTGAGACTAATCTATACTGTATTGAAGGTCAATATTTACCAATATTTTATTGCCCGTTTATCCAATTGAGCCAATACAATAGTACTCCCTCTGCCCCCAGAAAGTTACCAGAAAGTATCTTTTTTTTCTTTTTCATTGTTAGTGCTAATGAACTTTGAGCAATAATTTAAGTTAGTTGCTTTCAATTATCTAAATGAGAATCTAAAAATTGGTATCAGTAGTAAGTATATTGGTGTATAATTAACAAGTTGTAAATTTTCATTATGATAATTAAAAGTAGTTTAAATTATTACTCAAAGTTCATTCGTAATAATAGCGAAAAAGAGGGACCAACTTTCCGGGAGTTTTCCGGGAGGAAGTATATGATAATACTATCGCATTGGCTGATAAGAAAATGAAAGTCAGCAAAGAAACGATTGAGGGATATGAGTGTTTTTATTTGAGTCCAGAAACTTAAGCCAAAAACCATGCCTTTAGATACACATTTGGCAATGAAAGAGGGAAAATAAGTCTACTGATTATCAATATCTTCATCCCATCCTTTGAAAGCATGTCCAGGTTACCGATCATGATAAATAAACTAGGGTTTTATTTATCAGGAAGTGGACCCCGCACAACGCAAAGACACTTCGACAAGAGACAAACATTTGTACATGATGGACGTACTTAGATGAAAGGAATGTTGATATCCAGCTAAGTTAACGGAAGAGCCTTTGCACCGACCTTTTTGGTACCTTACCTTCAAGTTTTAGTCTTCTATATGCTTCTCTGATGTGGCACGGCCTGATTGGCCCTGTCTCACTCCTCTCCTTCATCACTGTTCTCGCTGCAACAAACAATCAATTGATACTCAAATTTTATCATGCATCCAGAGGGTGGACATCAGTATACATATGTACGTGTGTGTGTGTGTGTGTATATATATATATTAAACCTCAAATATCTCCATAATCATGATACCTGTTTCAACGAGCTCACCAACAAATATTTTAGCTATTCCAGACACCACAATGGTCATCGGTATAGATATCTTTGCGCTTCCTGTGAGACTGGCCAACAACTGCTTTCCACCAAAAGAAGAAACATCATCAAGTATATGTCAACCAACTCAAGGCCACAGTAAATTTCTAAAATCTATAATTCCACCAAACTGCAATTTGTGAAGTTTGTAAAGACAAGAACTTCCTACGTCCCAAAATAAGTGTATGTTCTTTTTTTAGAAAATCTTTCCATGTCAATAGTCAAAAATGATTCCCTTTTTATTACTCCCTCTGTCCCGGAAAGTTAGTCCCTCTTTTTTTTATTGTTAGTTTGAATGAACTTGAGATAATTTAGTGTACTTTTAATTATACAACAACAACAACAAAGCCTTAGTCCCAAAATAATTTGGGGTCGGCTAACATGAATCCTCATATGTCCTTTTTACTTTTAATTATCCGAATGAAACATAAAAACTGTTATTGATAATGTTTATAATGCTGTATCAATGACAAGTTTCAGAAATTCATTAGGATAATTAAAAGTAACCTAAAATATTGCTCAAATTTCACTCATACTAAAAACGAAAAAAGTGGGACTAACTTTCCGAGATGGAGGGAGTATAGATAGAGACAAGTGCAACCTGTTGATTTGACAGCACAAGATGATAATATAAGGGTATTGTAGCACAGGTACATATACTCAGATGTTTATTAGACCATGTACAATGGGGAAAAAATGAGGGTGTTGAATTGAAATTCACAAAAAAATTTCACATGAATTGCTCCAATGGTTGTTGAAATGAGTTTGTGTGAATTTTTTTGTGAAAAAATTCAACAAGTGTGAATGGAGAAAATGTTCCCCGGTTTTGCCACGTGGCGCGTCTCTATTGGGCCAGCGAGGCGCGTGTAGTACACGCGCCGACAAGGGCGCGTGTGTTGCAGAAGGTCCGCCCTTTTTTTTTTTTTCCTGGTGTTGACACTTGGCGGCTTCTGATTGGCTGACGAGTTTTTTTTTATCCCAATTATTTGAGCTCAATTATTTCACAAAAAATGTTTTTTTTTTTTTTTTTTTTACACCAAAATTCCTAAAAAAAAATTCACTTTAAATTGACGTAAGTTTCATTGTATTCCGACACAAAAAAAACCCATCTTTTTTTTTGAAATGGATCCCAATAATAACTATTTCAACACTAATCATAAAAATAAAAAATAAAAATTAAATTTTAAGTGGTGGGGTATAGGATGATGAGTGGGAAAAGTGTTGAATGGGGGATTAAACAAACCATTGTAGGGTGTTTTGTTGAATGAGTGTTGAATGGATGAGTTGGATGAGAGAGAAGCTGATGTGGAGTAATAAAGTGAGTGTTGAATGGTTTTTTTGTGTGAAACCATTGTAGATGGTCTTATAAGTCTTGTATGACAGATGGAGAACTTAACTCGACCTCTGTACAGGGAACTTGAAAGCAGCTAAAAAAATCTTCAGGTCACAATGATCCCGACTAGACTTATGAATATCAACTAAGAAGTACAACCTCCGTAATATGCAGTGTTCTAAAAATCGTTAGGCGGCCGCTAGGCGGCGGAGCTGGGCCTAGCGCCTAGAGGCCTAGGCGGGGACTAGGCGGGACCGAGCATTTAGAGCATTTTTTGTTTTTTAATTAATATATATATATTTATATATCCTAAAAATATTGTCAATTATTTTTATTATTTATCAAAATTTAATAATTTATTTTAACTAAAAAATAAATCATAACTATAAAAAGTATTTTTAAATGTTTCAAAAGTGAAAGCTTACACACATTAACCCAAGCCCATTCACACACCTTTAGTCAAACCCAAATAAATTATCCTCCCACACTAAAATAATGAGGCCCAACCATAGTTACCGGGAACGTGGGACGTTTCGGGACGCGGGACGGGTACGGGAACGGGGAACGTGACTTAGTAAATTTTGGGTACGCTGGGGGTAGGATCAATTGGGAACGTGGTACGCTCTATATTGAAAACACATCACTAAGTTGAATATAATAACATATATATACACACACACACTTGCATATATTTATATATATTTACTTTTAGGGAGATAAAAGAGTATAATGTAAAGGCGGATAACCATAAAAGATTGTAAATGCAGACAAGATTCTATGTTGTTGACCGTTTATTTTCCGGTACGATTGTTTGAGTACTGGGTCCAATTCCCTTGTGAACCCGGGACGCGTGTTCCCGGGACGTGGGACGAGGGGGGATTGGGAGTTCCCGGTAACTATGGGCCCAACCCATGTGCTATTCCCGCCTAGACCCGCCTAGGCCCGCCTAGACCCGCCTAAGCCAGCCTAAATCCGCCCAAACCGCCTGATCCGCCTAGACCGCCCAGGCCGCCTAGACCCTCCTAGGACCGCCTAACGCCTAGATTGGCCGCCTAATGGAAAATCGCGGCGCCTGGGGGCCGCATAGCGCCTAGGCCCCGCCTAGCCCGATTTTTAGAACACTGGTAATATGTATATAGTCCATGTATGAATGTGTGACTTATTAAGTTTATATTTTTACGCCTTTGTGCTTCTTATAATTTGTACCGAAGTTATGATTCTTTTCTAAAATATGAAAGAAAACCATCATATTTTGAACATGACCGATTTTTTTTTAGAAAAATAAATATTTATAGCTTCATTTTGGAAAGTGGACTTTTAAAATGGAACATCCAAAAAAGGAATAGTGGACTTTAATGTGGAATGGAGGGAGTATCAGTTCGTATCAATCTAACTTCAATTAGACCATGTTAATTTGTATCCTTTCCCTACTTTCACACTGTTATTAATATTGACATGAACGCAATTCCCAGTCAAAGTCAAATGAGGAAGCAATAGTTCTCTGTTGTACGTGTTCAAACAAACTCACTCAAAGGTTTGTTTTTTAAAAAAAAAATTAATTACTTGCATTTTTCATGAATGTGATTATTTAGGACTAATTCGAGTTTCATCCTGCATCTACCTATGCATTACCATTTCATTTACACTCGTTTAATTGCTCCCTCTGTCCTGAAGTGAGGGTTCATTTTCTGTAGACACACATTTGGGATAAGCGTAGTAACACGAAACTTGGTCGCGAACATGACATAAAATAAAGTGGAAACTGGCCATTATCCTACGAAATTTTCTTTTTAATTAAAAGGGTAAACAATTGTAGACTCACTTCTCCACTCCATCAAATCCGACTTCATTCTACAGAACCCACAGCTATGCGCTACACTCTAAGAATTATACCGGGGGGTCGCCTTAATTTATAACCACCCCCGTTTTTTTGAAGGAATATATTTAACCCCATTAAGATAACTAACATTGCTTTGCATATAACCAGTTCATTTCTAGTTATTTTCAGCTGCATGCCATCTTACATCTAAGGTTCATCACAACATTCGTCACTTATGTTTTGCACATTTTTATCCTACAAAATATGTTTGCTTATCTAAAGGAAACTTACCTTTTGATTCCCCTAAAACCTCCTTTATTAATCTTTTCATGTATCCATACAACACTCCCCATTTCATATTGCTTCTCTGAATATTTCAACCCCAAACAAGTCTAAAATATCTCCTTTCAAAGTCAGACCACTGATCTATGTAGTTTTTTTCCTATAGAATGCATAATAATCCCGTTGTGGATAAAATTTCCTACACAAAACTTAGTGGATGACATGCAGCCATTAGCAATAATTTTCCGATAACACACAAACCTTAGCACTCCTGCTTGTTTTTGGTTAGATAACTTGCTTTTCAATCACAGTGTTGAACCATTTTGAAATTTTAATTTTCATGTGGAGACAAATGAAGTCGAGAAGCCATAAGAACAAATTTACTGAAACAAAGACACCAATGTGATGGAAACAAATAGATAAATTGGAACTAGAATGATGACAAATAACATTGGAAAAGAATGACAACTTAACTGGCTGAATGTATACCATATTCAGTAACAGTGTTAGAGAAAGGTTGTTTGTTCACTTTGTTATATACTCCCTCCGTCCCAAAATGATCTTCATACTTTTTTGGACGTTGCTATGAAGGAACTTTGAACGATGATTTTAGGTTGACTTAATCATCCTAATGGAAATCTAAAACTTGTTATTGGTAGTATTGTTAATGGTGTGTCACTAGCAAGTTTTAGATTTTCATTAATACATTTGAGTCAACCTAAAATTACTGCTCAAAGATCCTTCGTAGTAACGGCGAAAAAAGAAGGAAGATCATTTTGGGACGGAGGGAGTATGTACATATCTATCTAACTATCTGTGGGAGAGGGAGAGAGAGAGATGGTGAGGGAAGAGAGATCAAAATACATGCTAGTTATGAAAGAAATATACCCTTTTCATGTTGGATTTTTGAAATCCAGATCTTCGAAATGATTCATATCTAGTCATTTGGTCCTCGGTAAATTGTGATAAAATAGCCCTGCATTAAAAATGGAAATGGTGAAGTCACGTGACAGCTTGTAATGCCTACTCATTCATGAACCATGCTGTCACGTTGTTTAAAAAAGCCCGTCAAGCACAACATAGATAATATCAATTTCAATGGCTACTCATGTAAATACGAAGCTGGTGTTCACAAATCGAATAACTTGGATTGCAATAATGCGATCTATACCAGATCAAAGAAAAATAAACCAAAGTGCATAATTTTCATAATGTTCTCGGGTTCAAGGCAATGTCATTAACGAGTTTTACTATAGGGTGATGTTAAATTAATAAGCTGATTTCACACAAGTTTCGAGCTTATTACAAGTGTATTTCAATCACTTTCCAGTTTTCCTGGGAAAGTATTTTTTTTTTATTACCCTATGAATCAACTACTGTTGTAACAAACCGCTGTCTCGTTTCTTTTCCTTGCAAAGGTTACCAAGATTCAATAGAATGCGATTTCCCATGAAAGTTGCTCATATTCTTATACATGGGCCTTGGCTTTATGATCAACAAGTGTAACATTGTACAGTAATGAATGTCTGCAGCTTTATGTCCAAATACTGTCAAGTAAAAATGCAGCTTATGACTGATAATGAGATTAGAAAACTTGTGGACCAGCAAATAAACCAACAATAAAGAATAGCAATGCAGAATTCACAATTCTGTGGTGTCTGGCTGCTCAAAGAGAGTACTATAACAGCTGCTAGCTAGTTCTCAAAGTGAAGATCAAAAAGTTAATACTCCCTTCGTCTCAGAATGATAGTCCCGTTTGACTATTCAACGAATTTAAGAAAATATTTTACTTTCCCAAATTACCCTTAATGAGGTTCAAGAATTACATTAGGTTGCTCTACAGGGTTTTCACCAACTACGAAAGGTCACACTGCTTTCTTTCTCTCTAAACATTTTTCTCCCTCTTCTCCCAAACTCTCGATTCCGGCAGCGGCGGATCCGTCGGCCCTGGTCAAGTTTCGTCGCCTCTCTGCTCTATGAACGACCAGAATCCGTCAGCCATGGTAAGACTCATTTAGCTTTGTCGCCTCTCTGCCTCTATTAACGACAACGCCGTCTTTCTGGCCCCCTTTCCGGCGATGTCAACGCCAGTAGCCGTCTCTACTCCTGTCTGCTCTTTCTTTTCATCTCTGTCAATTTCTCCTTATCTCACTCCCGTTTTCTCGTTTTCTTCTTCGATCCTTTAATCCTCTCGTTGATGCATAACTAGGGTTTGGTTTCTCCAGGGATCTATTGTCTATTTTAGGATTACTCTGGAAAATGGAGTGGCTTTGCGATGATTATGAATGAAATGTTCTCAAAAATCTTTCTACATTCCGCGAAACCAATTTAAGATCTACTTGTGGATCTGGTTCTTCAACCTGGGTGGCTTTCTAACCAGAGAAGACCAGATCCTTGGTAGGGGAAACTCCAGCTCAGTCCTCAAATTTCCAGAGCAGTAATTGTTCATTGCGGCAGAACATTCGGATCTACTTTTTGGAAGGAAATCAAGATTTCTCAAATACTCCTTTAAAATGAAGAAAACTGGAGAACGTTTTTGGGACTTTCCAATCACCTGAGATACTCCGGTGACCGGATTACTTTTCAATCGTCGATGGTAATTCTCCGTCAATGTTTTGTAGTCAACGGTCAATCGTCAGTAGTGAACGGTCAATTTTCGTAAACGTGATGTTGCAGTGGATTGTACTTATTTCCATTACCAGGAGGGCGTAATAGGAAGTTACAATAATTTTTATGCTCTAATTTTAGAATAGGGACTAATTTTCTGGGACAAACATTTATAGAAAGTGGGAACAACTTTCTGGGACAAACATTTATAGAAAGTGGGAACAACTTTCTGGGACAGGGAGTATTTACAGCCAAAGATACTGAAATTGTTAATTATTCAGCTACGATTTAGGCAACCACTGAAACCAGTATTGATGCTGCCCAAATTGTCAGACATGGTACCATAAGCGCCATTGCCTAATCCTTCGCCATAAAGATGATTCTGGATGTTAGAATTCCTGAGCAATCTCGGTTGTCGGCCTTATGCGAAATTTCTCTACAGCCAGATAAACATGTTGAGCAAATTGAATGTTTCTTGGCGAAGACCACTGGTAAAGTAAAAGAGGGCAACTCCTAAGTTCTTAAGGCTGTTAAAGTTCTACAGAGAAGAAAGCTAATGTCACTCACATTTCTAATGCCGATTCAGAGGTCGCTTACCTATTGATCAAAGATTCTCCTCAAGTCGAAGAGGGTGTTGCAGAGTGTCAATTACCTAACCTTTCTATACTTCCTAATAGATCTTAGTTACTACAGTGAAACCGCAAGATGTTTCAAGAATTGTTTTCCAGTAGCCTCACAATGTACAAAGTACAAATAGACTTTTAGGGTTACATTAGACAGTCAGCTCAACTGAAGATGCAGTAACGGAGATGAAACTAAAGAAGTTAGCTTCAATTGGGGATATATAAGAGATGATCCACTAAATAAAAAAATTAATAGAAGTAAACTCTAAAGTGTGCTAAGGAATTCATATTTTTCCATGTTCAAGATAGGTTGGTTTGTTACTTACAAGTCGCATGATCATTTTTCTTACATTGTCCATGTGCTTTTTTATCTTTGGAATCAAATATTTGAGTGACTGGGGAGATTTGGGTGTGCCCTAGTTTGTTGACCCCCTTTTTGCATGTTCTTTTCCAAGGTTTTGAAAGAGGCAGGGAAGCAGTCCACTTGCGGGACTGTCGGATATCAGCTGTTTTTTGGTGTTTATGGATTGAAAGGAAGCACATGTTATTTTCAAAATCAGCATCTCCTGAATCATCTTATAGGGGAGATGGTGGTTTCTTTCACTTCTCTTTGGGCATCGGCTAATGGTGCTATTTGAGGGTTGTCTATATCGGCTTTGAGGCGGGATTGAGCTGCTGCGAGAGTGTAGTTCAATTTTGTTGAGATTGCTTCTTCTTTTTTGTAGTTTGGACTCTTGTTCGTCTGTTTGTACATTATTACTTTTTAATGTAAATTCTTCTATTATAATATAGTATTATTAATAAGCTGCTGGAGAGTTTAATGCTAGCTTTCTAGCTAATAAAAGTCAAAGGCGTGTCGGTCATATTCCATTTTTGCTAGGAAAATAGTTCTTTGATGACCTAGGAGTCTCATTTAATTATTCACTTTTAATTGAGTCCGGATCCGTTTTGGTTTATGATTTAGTAGTGGTCTATATAAAGTTCGTACTCCCTCCATATTGAAAGTAAGTGTCCCTTATTCCATTCAGTGATAGTGTCCTCTTACAAAAAAATTCCATTTTAGGCATAGAAGTTTATCCATATTGGGCCTAACCTTGTCGTAACAACTCATACAATATTGGGAAAACAGAAAACTAATGGCATATGTATTCAAAGTTCGTCATAACTCACAACATCCAGTAGGACAAAGGCGGCATTCCAAGCCCCTAACTCAAATGAGGATAATCTACGGAAGAAACATTATTAATCCATGATCTATACTTAAGAAAGTTAAAACAAATAAGGTAGAAGCCGCAAAAGCTTTGGCATTAAGACAAACATTTACAAGAGGTTACGAGAAGAAATGGATGATTATTGTAAGATTTAAAGAAGGGACATGAAACTTACTGCATCTTGGCCATTTTATCAGGGTCGCCAGTAGATAGCTTTCCAAGTTCAACATCCATATTCTCCTCGTCTTCCTCTTCATCTTCTTCTTTGCTCTTGCTGGTCCCGGCAGTAGCCCTAGAGATTGAAGCAACACCAGATGCAGATGGGATCGGTCGAATATTTGGGGCATCTTCATCCCGATGAATATTATCCGTGAGTTGTGCAACTGGGGTTCGAGTTTCAGTCTCAACACCGGCAATAGGAGAATCAGGTGGCGAGTAATCTTGTTCCTCAAATGCAACTTCAAATGGATCCTTGGACTGTTTCATCATCCTTCAGTTTCCAAATATTAGTAATCAGTAGACAAATAGTGTTCCAACCTTAAATCTAGTACTCCATATGTATGAAGAATTGAAGATCCAAGTATTTAGGTGCAGCAACGGGTTCACATACAATTACACATATATTTGTTTTGAATCAATTTTTCATCCAACATTGCATTTTCTTGCATACAGACGGGTTGATAACAACTTAAGTGATAACAAAAAGAAAGTCATGAAAAAGTTAGTGACGAGTACGCATGTCAAAGGCGACCGCCCGCCTCGCCTTTTTGGCGCCTTGGGGGGTCGGTCGCTTTTTTGTAGCCAGGCAGGCGGATGTACACCTTTTTTCACAAGGCGTTCGCCTTGCTCGCCTTTTACCCGCCCGCCTCTCGCCCTTTTGCATTTTTTATCTCTTCTTTTCTTTTCTTTTTCCCATGTTTTACAAATTTACATTTACTTTTGCATGACTTTAGAGCTTGATTTTTCTTCTTGATAATATTTAAGGGCTTAAGTTTATTTCACTTGCTTAAACTAGTACTTATTTTGTTAATTTGAACTTCGTAATTTTAATTCATGCGCCTTTTCTTTTAGAATTATTAGTTTTGAAGCCACATCATTACCATCCTAAATATGTGTCACCTATGATATTCCCAATATTAGCTAATACTATTAGCTAATAATAATAATTATGATCAGTGTCGGATCTAGGATTTCCAAACACCGGGTGCACAATTTACACTAAATAACTTCATACCAAAAAATTTCAAAACGCAATTATATTCAAGTACATAATTAAGTACATAAGTTCAAAATAATTGTCTCATAAAAGAAAACAGCACAACTAACAAATTAAATTTGTCCCTTACGTGTTTTCATAAATGCTTTTTCTAAATGCAGGATCCGAAGGATGAGTACTCATATCAACAAATTCTTTACTAGCAGAAGCCATCACAAGAACTGATTGTTGACTAGGAATTACCCACCCCAAAACTAGTTTCACCATCCCCAATTTTTTTCCTTTTGATAAGAAATTTGTCCATATTCAATAATCAACCAAAAACACCAACAATCCTAAAAAAAAAAAAAAACATCAATGGAATAACCATTCAAACACACACACACACACACATATATATATATATATATATTTAAATTCAAACATTTAATCAACAATTATATTGAAATCACTCATGAAATTTGAAAAGAAATATCAAAGCCCTAAATTTATATTCAAACCCTAGATGTCAGATTTACTTCAATTCGGAGAGAGAAAATAGATGAGAGACTTGAGGATGCTTACAAGAGTGAAGAGTGCAATTGTGCAAAGGATTAAGAAGCTTGGCGATGAATATCGAGGCGGATCTGCGCTCTTTCTTTCTCTCGTCCACGGAGCAAAAGTCGCCACACCAGTCGGTAAGTTTTTTTTTTTTTTTTTTTTTTTTTTCCTGATTTCGCAAATGCGCGGCTCTGCTTCGTTTATGTCAGCGTTGTTGTTAAATTTTCCTTCTACAAGTTCACATCCTAAATTACCACTCTATTTATTATTTTTTGGGGTGCATTTAGTAAAACAAAAAAGTTTTAAAAAAATTGGGTTGACTAGGTGCACGTGTACTCCTATTTACATGTACCCCTATTTACATGCAAGATCCGCCCCTGGTTATGATATAATTTAACTATTACTACTAATAATATTACTCCATCTGTCCCAAAATGAGTATCCAAATTCTCAAAATTCTTGTCCCAAAATGAGTGTCTTTTTTTAACATAACTTTCTCCTTAAATGTTTTTTTTCAAAAAAAAAATCACCGGTTTCTTTATACGTGCAAAACTAAAGGTTTGGAAAGGAGATTGCAAGATTATATATGAATCGTTGTTACCAAATTGTTCATAAAGTTGAGATTTTCAGTGTCCCTTAAAATGAAAATTGGGCACTCATTTTGAGACAGAGGGAGTAGTTAACTTTAATAGTTACTATACAAGTTAACTATTACTATTAATAGTATTAGATAACTATAATAGTTACTCCCTCTGTCCAGCTTTAAGGTTCTTACTTTCTTTTTTGGCATTTCATTACATTATTACCTAAAATGGATAATGGAACCCACTTGTCATTCTCACAACAAAAACTCTCTACCCACTTTCTTTTTCCTACTTTACTTTTCACACTCACAACATTTATTTTTTCTTAATCTCCGTACAAATTCAACTAAAACTTTAAATTGGGACGGAGGGAGTACTATACAAGTTAACTATTACTATTGTTGTATTAGTTAACTATAATAGTTACTCCCTCTGTCCAGCTTTAAGTTTCTTACTTTCTTTTTTGGTATGTCCTAATTTAAAGTTCTTATTTTATTACCTAAAATGGACAATGGGACCCACTTATCATTCTCACAACAAAAACTCTCTACCACTTTCTTTTTCCTACTTTACTTTTCACACTCACAACATTTATTTTTTTCTTAATCTCCGTGCAAAATCAAACTAAGAACTTTAAATTTGGACGGATGGAGTACTGTACAAGTTAACTATTACTATTGTTAGTATTAGTTAACTATAATAGTTACTATATTAGTTAAATATTACTATCTATCTATAAAATAATACAAAATCAGAAACCGCTTACATCATCATTTGACACTTGGCAATCTATCCTTCATTTTTTTTCCCGCCTAAAACAAGTTGATGAAGCGCATGTATGGAAAAGTTTTGGGAATTCAATCAGAGAGTTTGAAGGATTTAAATTCCTTCTCAAAGTTTGTTCTCTCCAATCTATTTCCCCATATCATTTATACCTTTCATTGTATTGTATGAATTGTTGTTTTTTATTTGACATGATCATTTTATTTTCTTAAAATTTTAGATATGCTGCATTTAATTTAAATGATGGTGTATTTGTAAATAAAGATGATGAATTAAATTAAATGCATTTGAACGACATGTCATGTCGTGACCCGATCCCGAGCATTATTTATTTATTTATTCCATCATTTTTATGATTTATTTGTGCTATTATTAATTGCTAGAACTTAGATTCTTAGTGTGAATTCGAGTTTGGGGTTCTTTGAGTCTTATTTGAAAGTTTGGGGATTTTTTTGGAATAGGATAACTAGGAGTGACCATTTGGTAAATTTTGTTAATTGGGTTAATAAGGGAATTAATCCCCTCCTTTCCCAGTAAACAACAAGCAACATCACTTTCCCATACTTTTCCAAATTTCTCTGCCATTTCCGATCCAAGAGAGAGAGGTAAGAGTTCTTCCTAATTTCTTCATTTTGACCTTCAATTAATGATGTAGGAGAGCCAGCAGCGACGCAGACCAGAAGCCATAGCGAGCGCCCGCTTACCTCGTTCAGATTGGATGAAGTTTCTGCCGTGATTCAAGCGCCCGCTTGGTCCAAGCCGGGCGCCCGCTCGGTGTCGATTTCTGGCCAGACGAGTTTGTCGAGTTCCGAATCATTTACAGTTTTTATTAAAAACAATTTATTATTACTTGCTTTATTATTAGCTATGGTATTTTGGGTATTAGTTAAACTTTATTTTGTTAGGAGTCTATTAGGGTTTTGTTAGTAGTTTAAATACTTTAGTTTTCATTGTACTAGGGTTAATTATCATTGATTGAATTTTATTCAAGAGTTTATTCTCTTTTCTCTGGTGGATTCCAGATATTTCTTGGTGGATTCCAAGGATTTGTGTTTGAGGTTTCATCGCTGGATGAAATCTTGTGTTTAGTGCTAAACACGAAACTTATCGCTTCCGTGCTGCGTCAGTTGGCATCAGAGCAGGCCATATCCTGTCTTTTGCATCATACTGAATCATTATGGGAGATCAGGCAACAAAGGCTGATACCGATGGCATAACCACCGCTATCAATTCCTTGACAACACAGGCTGCAGCGTTGGTTACCGCTCAACAAGGTCAAAACGCTAATCAGAACTGTCATGGTGAGAAAGACAGGGTTGATCCGATACAACGTCCTCAAGGGACAGAAAATCGGGATGATGGGGATTCTAGTTGCAGATCCGATGATGAGGTTATTCAGGAAATCAATCTTCGATTGGATCGTGCTCGACAACAAGAAAAATATTTCTTCGCAAAGGAAGCAGAATTTTCGGAGAAGGGCTACTATCATGATCTACAGATGCGCAAAATTCTCGGGCCACTTGATGCCGAGGATAGTCGGACAGATGAGAATGAATATTGGGCGAAAGTTGATGTTTATTATTACAAAGCCCATTTTTATTCAAAGCGAATTCGGCGATTAGAGGCGCAGTTGCAGAAATTATTGGCTCCGAAAATAGAAGATTCAGATACGGAGAAGGAGGGTTATCTGCGATACTAAGGAGGATTTGAAGGATGGGGAGAAAGATTCAGATTCAAACGGAGGAGGCTTAGTTGCAGTCAAATCCGCGAATCAGGATCTACAGATATTGAACGGCAATTTCAATGGAGAGAAGTGTAGTAATTATTTTCTGTCCATGGTTGAAGATCCCGTTTCAAAGGCAACAGTTCGAGAATCGAATATTGAAGGTTTGATTATTTTTTTTGAAAATTTCATTCTACGTCCAATTGTGCTTAAGGAGCAGATCTATTCAAAATATTTATTCAAGTGGGACGGAACTTTTCAAGCTTCGGAGATGAACTCGGGACGACTTCTTTGAAGAGGGAGTGACTGGTGTAAGAGAGCAGGCGACGCAGACCAGAAGCCATAGCGAGCGCCCGCCACAGACCGAGCGCCCGCTTACCTCGTTCAGATTGGATGAAGTTTCTGCCGTGGTTCAAGCGCCCGCTTGGTCCAAGCCGGGCGCCCGCTCGGTGTCGATTTCTGGCCAGACGAGTTTGTCGAGTTCCGAATCATTTACAGTTTTTATTAAAAACAATTTATTATTACTTGCTTTATTATTAGCTATGGTATTTTGGGTATTAGTTAAACTTTATTTTGTTAGGAGTCTATTAGGGTTTTGTTAGTAGTTTAAATACTTTAGTTTTCATTGTACTAGGGTTAATTATCATTGATTGAATTTTATTCAAGAGTTTATTCTCTTTTTTCTGGTGGATTCCAGATATTTCTTGGTGGATTCCAAGGATTTGTGTTTGAGATTTCATCGCTGGATGAAATCTTGTGTTTAGTGCGCTAAACACGAAACTTATCGCTTCCGTGCTGCGTCAATTCATCTTCTATTCTTGATACCCATCTTATGAAAAATGTTCAGATCGTCGAGTAGGTTGTTTTGAGCTAAGAAAATCCTATTTTGGAGAACTTTGATTTCGGGCCAAGTAAGTTACTTACCCGTTCTTTGTATATTAACGTTCATAATGATGATCTATGATACTTGGGGTTGTTATTTGATGGTTTGCGGAAGTTTAGAATTTATTTGGAATTTATTGGTATTTTGGGTAATTTTATGATAAAATGTTGTTGGGTCCAAATCTTGGTAAAAATGGGTTATTGTTGTTATTAGAGGTTTTCCTAAGCTTAGAAGTCAGTTTTAGACTTCATTTGGTAAGTTAGAAGTGTTGGTTTTGGTTTTGTTTTGGGATGGAATGAGTTCAGCAGAAACCCAGGAGTCTGGTATGAATCTGTCGACCTTCAGGCGCCCGCGTGGTCTGGCCGTGCGCCCGCCTGCCCGAGCGCCCGCGTACCTCCCGCCTTGCGCCCGCTTGCCCGCATGTCTGCGCCCTCTTGTCCGCGCACGCCGGTGCCCGAGCGCCCGCCTGCGTTATGTCCACGCCCGCCTGTCTACGCGCGCGCATGTATTTCCCAGCGCACGCTTGTGCTCGCGCCCGCCTGATCCTTGCCCGCGGCCGCCTATGCGCGTGCCCGCGTGGTGCCCTGCATGCGCCCGCCTGGTGCCTAATCAGCTTGCTTGTCTTTTCTAGTTTTGAATGGGATTAAGATGTGGTCTTGGTCTAAGCTTTGAGTCTTATTCTAATTGACCTAAATGAGTATCGTGGAACACTTTAGTGTTTATAAATAGTTCATTTGTGAACAAAAGAGTTATGATGGGGAATTTGATTAAGTATTGTTTGGGATCGTTGAAACATCTTTATGATGCGTAAATTGTTTGGTTCATCTATATGATGGTATTTGGTAGGTTTCCTATTTTGGAATTATTGGTTATTTATCAAGCTAGTATTTATTACACAAGCTTTTATTTGGAAGTCCAGCTGGCTTATCGTTGTGTGTCAGGACAATGGATAATATTATATTGGCACACGAGCCAAGTCCAATATAATGTCGTCCATTGGTCCCTATATTTCTCCTCTTCCAGATTGGCCTTGGTTGGATGAGCTAGCTCCCTTTGGTGAGTATTCTAGCTAGTTGATTCAGAGTATGACTTGTGTCATTTCTCCTGTCCATTGTGACATGTTACATTATTATGGTTCCGGTACCGGGTTGATTGGTTTTCTTCAGCTTTATATGTTGCTATCGAGGATTGATTCTTATGGATATGATTTGGTTTTCGGAGGCCCCAGCTTCAGCTATATATGCTACTCAGATGGTATTCTCAGACTGTTATATTATATCGATTAAACCTTGGCTGGGTAATAATTGTAATCGTTTATTTTCACTGCTATCTGATAACATGATATGTGCTAAATGTTATTTGAGATATATATTTGGTTGTTGCATAATGCCATGCCATCTCGTTGCATGTAAGTAGCTTACTGAGATTTTTAAATCTTACGTCTTCCATTTCCATCTTGTTTGTTTTTTAGCTCCCGGAGAGCAGGTTGATAGAACACAGTGAACGAGAAAGGACGTCGAGTTGAGAAAGGACGTTGGGCAGGTTTATTTTCGGGTTACATTGTTTTTAATGTATAACCATTTGGGGTAGTAGTATTACCAGACAGTGATGTCATTAAGTTGTATTATGTTTGTATTAAGCTTGTGGAGCTTGTACTATTTGTATAATTATTGTGTGTGAGTTGTTTTCAAAACAATATGTTTCATTTGGTTTTATAAAAGGAAGTTTTTATCTTCATTATTTCGGTATTTTATTTCTTAAGTCGACGTCATTCGCGGGGCCCAGGTTTGGGGTCGCGGCATGTCATGCTTGCATATGCATCAAAAGTTCAGTTCCAAACATTTGTTCTATTTGGCACAAAGTTTAGTGTTCATATTGATAAAGCAACTTTTGGCAACATATAAGATCCGTTAAATAATAATAGATGTTAATTCCGTTTTAGAGAATTAAAACAAAATAATGTTTGATCCGTCCCAAAATACATGTACAATTTTCTATTGTAATAGATGTAACCATAAATGTACAACTTTAATATTAAATGTTGATATTTATTTTGAGATAAAAGTATTATAAACTCATGAATATCAGTCTTTCAGTCTTAGAAATATTAAATCTATCTTGCCATTTTTGGTTTTCTCAATAAGATGGGTAGTATAATTTAAGAAGAAAAATGCAATATATTAGTGATGTTTCAAGATTGTAAAAGTAAAACGCTATTCTTAAAAATTAAGATACTTATCAAATGGAATTATTATCATTTTTATTTTTGTTAAAAAGAGTATTTTGGTAATCAACTTTTATAGACGAGTTTGCTAGAGAGCAACAAACCTCTCAAGTACCTCAATTTTGTGTACGCTGTTATTTCGTTGCTTTTACTGTTCACATTTAAGGATGTTGAAAGGCAATTCTCAAAGAAATTGACAGCATAACAATATTAAAAATTTCCAAAGTCCAATATACACGTGCTTAACTTCCTTAATGTGGTTTGATGTACCCAAAGGAGCTTAGTATCCATTTAATCATTTTCATAAAAATTTTAATATTGTTATTAATAAATCCTTTAATAATATATTAATAATAATTTTGAAATTTTACTAGGATGATTGATTTGTCATTAATTTTTAATCAAATTATTTGTTTGACTATTAAAATTCAAATGAAACAATCTTTAATGAACAAAAAATGTAATAATAAATAAGATTAGCTAACTTCTCAACCTTATACTTTTAGAAAGGAGAGATTTTCTTTTTGAAATAAATTAATTTGGATGTCGTTGGGTATTGGATATATGTATATCAAAGTTATTTTTTATAGCTTCATTACGTATCTGAAATATTTCAAGGAATGCAAATAAAAATTAGTAAAATAACAGCTATAGTTAGTATTTTATTTTTTATATTTAACAAAATATTTTTTCTGCAATTTCACTTTAAAATATACTCCCTGCCTTGCACGATAAAGTTTGTATTTTCTATGCTATTCCAAGACAATTATTGTATTTAAATTAGGAAACAACTTTAATACAATTCTACTATGGTATAAATAACAACTGAAGCATTTTCTTCTAATTAATTGACAAGTTAAATGCAATATTTAATATCGACTGATTAATTATATAATTTTCGCAATTTGGTGGACAAGTTTTTTTTTTGTTAAAAGAAAATGATAAGTCTTTAATTAATCGTATTATGCCTTGGAAAGAAAATAAAGAAGGTCTAATTAACATGCATATGAAAAAAAAATGTGAAACAATATGGGAATAACATGTGATCTCTAATTAAATTAAGTAGGGATGCAAATACATGTTTCTTAAGTGCACAAAATTTGGCTTACAAAATAATGTGTCATAATTTTATTGGTTTTTTTAATTAGAGTGTAACGGGTCCACTATCGATACAACCAATAAAATATCGCCCCCTCATTTTGTATCCTTCAATTGTGTGAAATCCTTTTATGCCCCTAACATTTCGCTTCTTCTAATAAACTTATGTAATTTTTTTTTTAAAATCTTATGTAAACCATTATGAAAGGCAAAGTATGACATAAATATGTATAAATATCCAAGCATATAGATAGTTTTGTAAAAATAAATAACCAAATCATCATATTCGTGAATAACTTATCCTTTACTATTTAAGCCCTGGAATATTTTTTTAGTCAAGGTTTATTATTTTAATGACTGAAATTTGTAACTATATACTAAAACAATCGTGCATTGCACGGGTGTTTAAACTAGTTAATAGTATTGTTAACAATATTAGTTAATTATTATTATTAATATTATTAGTTAACAATAATAGTTACTAGTATATAATTTAACTATTACTATTAATAGTATAGTTAAGTATAATAGTTACTCTATAAGTTAATTATTACTATTAATATATTAGTTAATCATGACAATTACAATATATGTTAATTTTACTATTAATAGTATTAGTTAATCATAATAGTTACTATATATAGGTATCATTGTTATTAATAAAATTAGTTAATTATAATAGTTACTATAGATATTAATAAGTATTATTAATAGTATTAGTTAATTACGATAGTTATAATAAAGATTATTATTACTATTAATAATATTAGTTAAGATGATAGTTACTATTTTAGTTAACTATAATTAGGAAATTATTCTTTAGATATAATATATTTATATTACAAATAAATGTTATGCTACTTTATTGAATAAAAAATATTAAAAGAGCAAAATAATAAAAAAAAAGAGTAACTATTTTTTAGTTTTTTTTCCTCCTTGCTCGCCTTTATGCCGCCCGCCTCTCGCCTCGCTTTTCGCCACTCCTAAGTACATTTCGCCCGCCTCTCGTCTTTCGCCTTTGACAACTATGACGCATACACGTGGATAGATATGATAAC
>JAOWBW010002088.1:0-71134 GCA_026119855.1 Campanula takesimana
TTAAACCTTGGCTCAGTATACTTTGTAACGTGTTTATTTCAGTCTTATGTGCTGCATGATGAGTTAGTCGTTATTTCCAACTGGTATGGGACGGTTGGCGATAGGGAGCTTTCTCATTTGTTGTTATATGATTTACTTGCTCAGTTATATAATTGATTTGCATCATATTATGCCATGTAGATGCATTTAGTAACTTACTGAGATTTTATCTCACCCCGTTTCCTGTTTCAAATTGTTTTTCCTTAACCTCCCCCCCAGGAAAGCAAGTGGTATCGTTTGAGGTCCGTTGGATCGGGAGTCTTCTGAGCAGGTTGATCTCCTTTGGGATAGTTACTCTTCTGAGCCTCTTTGTATATGGTTGAAAGGTTGTGGTCGTTCAGGGTCATGTATTTACCGTGGTCCTTTGGGAATTTATATTATTAATAGTTGTTCTTGCTTCCGCGTTTGTTTATAGTCTCCGAGTTATAATCTCGTTGAGGTATTGTTTGTTGGTATTGGTTTATAGTAGAATTCACGCGCCCGGTTTGGTATTTAGCATTTTTGGAGATGTTAATTATGTAAATTTTATATTTATGGATTTTTTTTTTTTATTTAGAATTTCCGGGGCGTGACAGTTGGTATCAGAGCAATGGTTTTAGATCTTGAAGGAGAATAAGAACTCTGATATTGAATAGGTTTCAATACTTGGGTGTTATGATTTTGAGTGGTTTAGACACTAAGTTTTCTTGAAAGAATGAGGTTAAGGTAGAAGTTGGTTGAGTTATAAGTCGTGATATTGACGTCGAGTGTTCCTTCTCTTGTGGTATATCAAGTATAGGATTGGTGTCAATAGTGTTGGTTCCATTGGGGTTAGTTGGTTTGAGAATAGAGAGTGCGAGTCTTTGAGGACTTAAGGGTTTATATTTTGTAGAGTGTATAATGTTTCGTGCGATGTACGCATGTTGGTCCTCATTTCCGTGAATTATGTTGAGGAATATTCTCGGATATGAGACTTCGGGATTGTTACTGGTATACATAAGAAACCCGGGAGAATTATGAGCGATAGCACTCTATAAGATATAAGTTGATTTAGTTGTGTCACCTATTCGGGTTATTGATGTGATAAGTGGTGTGGTTTAGCTTTCTATGTGTCTCGTATCTTTGGGTTGCCACTGATTGGTGGTGAGTATTTCTGGATATTTTCGGAGAGTTCAAATAGGCCATTATGATAAATTAGTACTTGTTATCTTATATTGGTGAATTAGTAAATTCCTGAAGTGGATCAGGGGTTTAATCAGAGTTGATTGATAAGTGGCTATTGTTAGTCAAAGGTCGAATATGAGGAAATAGCGAAGGCAAATTCTATTATTGGGTTTGTTTATTATGAATTCTTGGTTATATCATTTAGATGGATAAATGGCATAGTGTTATCAAAGATTATTATTTTTAAATCATAATTTGATTGTGGGAGTGAATGACTTAATGTTAAATGGATACACACCAAGTTGTGGGCTGAGAATTAATACCCATTTGGGATTTTATTTAAAATTTCTTGGAAGAAGCAAGGGTTCACAAGTTTTAGCATGAGTTAGAGGATTTATTGTTTTGTAATGGGGTTCTTCAGGTTTTAATTGATCTCTGCAAGTGTAGACAAATATGTAAAATGAGATACACGTATTTTGGGATTTTTTTTGGCTTTAGTAAGAACCGATAAGTGTGAAATCAGCTTTCGATTGTTAATATAAAGATTGATGATAATTTCAGTATTTATATTGTTTCGTGGATTTAGCTAGTATCACTGTTATCTTGCAAGGTATAACCAGTGTTATGTTTTCTTGGAGATAAGTCAGGTTTTCCATTTTTGTGAAAAGTGATCAACCCGTTATCGATAATGATGTTTCCAAAGGGAGATGGAGGTATGTAACGATTTTGAGTGATAAAGTATTTGTATATGTTTCGAGGGTTAGCACCTAATAAATAGAACTATCTATTACTTGGAATTGATGGTGATTTTATTGATATTGCCTCAGCGGACTATATATTTTATTCTATTTTGGGACCAAGTTGAAACGTTATGATAGCAGACTACCAAGAGTTAATGGATATAAGTCCTTAGAAAACTAAGTATGAGGTAATGTAAGTAGTTTGAGAAATTCAAGATTTTGGCTGTATTATGTTTTATCTCATAAGGAAAGTGAGTGTGGTAGTGGAATCCCATTCGATCGGATAGTTGATAACAGTAGATTTTTGATTATATCATTGAGTTATTGGGTGACAGTAATCGTCAGCCCCATTCTTTCTCTTATTTATTCGGGTAGTAGTATGATTACGTGGGTTGATGTATAGATCGTCAATGCGTGTAGATGAACCGGAAAAAGTAAAACTTATGGATGTTGATGATTTAAAGGTTGATGGAGAGCGTGATGCTAATTAGGATCAAATCAGCTATGTCTCAGAATTGGTGAACAAGTGATAGTCTTGAGAATGTGAAATTCGGGATGAAAGAGGAAGTTAACTTTAGGATGTTGATATGAATATGCTTGAGATATGTACGTGTTCAATATGTGTGGGTTTATTTGAGTCATGGAATTGATGTCTGAAATCTTTAATAGGTACTTGATTTGGGGTTACGAGTGCTTTATGCGAATTGATATTTTGTCGCCTCTTTATGACCGCGCATTGTGATTTTGATGAGTGAATTCGCGGGAGAATTCTTTTAAGGAGGGTAGATTGTAACGACCCGAAAACTAGGCTCTATGTTATTAGTAATAAATAATAATTATTTATTTATTTTCTTATTTATTTATTTAAATTATTATTTAATTAATAATTTATGTGTGCATTTTATGCGTTATATAATTTATGCCTATCATTTTATTTGGGCCATTTGTGCTAGTGTAGAAGTGTTGAGTCTTAATTGTTAGTGGGGAGTTTAATTTTAAAGGGTAGTAGTAGGGGCGGGGTCTATGTGTAAGTTTTTAAATAATTCTCCCTACTCCCTCTCTTCTCCCTCACCTTCCCCCCCCCCCCCCTCACTTCTCATCTCTCCCAGCAATCTCTCTCTCTCTCTCTTCCAAGAAAAGGTAAGTTTTCTTCTCCACCTTCTCTCTTCAATCTAACCATCTTCCTCTTGTTATTTCTCATTTCTTAAAACATGAAACTTGTTTAGATCGTCGTTAGGATCGTAGAGGGCTAAAAATATTCGAGTTCCGGCAACTTTGAGAAAATTCAAGTAATTTGATTTTCCCCCATTAATATGCTAAATTGTTCATATCATTATTATATAATGCTTTAGTTGTTATATTTGAAGTTTGATTGAGTTTGGAATTTATTTGGATTTTTGGTTAAAAATGGTGATTATATGAAGGTTGGGATTTAAACCTTGATTTGGGTTTCTAGATGTGTTATTTTGGTCCTATTCAAGTTTATAAGTTGTTTTGGTTCATTATTATGCTTATTGGAAGTCTTGATTTTGAGTATTAGAGAAATGGTGAAGTTTTGGGTAAGATTGGGTTTGATTTGGTTACCTGGGTTCTTCTGCGTTTTTCTGAATTTAGGAGGTGCTCGGCCGAGCACGTCCCTTGACTCGGCCGAGCGGAGCAGACCAGAAAGTCATAATTTTGGAGCCGAGGTTGCTCGGCCGAGTCATATAGAACTGCTCGGCCGAGCACCCCTGTTTTAGGCATAATTGTTTATAACTTAAAAGTAAGCACCCGGAACAATAAGAAGTCAACCGTAAGCCTATGTAAACTGTGTAAGGAGGGTGTTAGAGTTATAAAAGTGGTAAATGAGTGTTAGGTGGTTGTCATGACCCCCCTGTGGCGTTTATGGTATTTCCTACTTTGATCAAATTGTCCGTTTTTCGCTCAATCTTCCGGAGGCCATAACATCTTCATCCGGACTCCGTTTTAGTCTAGTAAACTATCGTTTTAAAGCTCTTCTAGAGTACTACGAGATGAGGTGGTTTATTTGGTTGGGATTCAGGTTTAGGTTGTGTTGAGTTTTCAGTAGGTGTTTTATAACGCATAACGTTTACGATCGGTCCGTTGTGATAAAGTTTGGGATAATTGTTTGTGTGGGTTGTGGATAACTCTAGTGTTTAAAATGGTTCCTTTTTGAACAATGGTGTCATGTAATTTGATCAAGTATTGTTTGGGAATGTTTGGGCACCTTATGATGTGTTCGTGATTGTTCCAATCGAATTGATTTTCGAGTAAGACTTGGTCTAGGTTTTAGGCGATGTCCTATAATACTTAGAGGGTTGTTATTGAACACCAAGGTGTAGGGTTTAGTCCTGTCGCGATCATGTTCTAATAAGTGTAACCTTTTGGATTCGTTGGGGTGTTTAGAATTGGTTCGTTATGAACGGAGGTAAAGCGTGAATTGGCAATTGGGTACCTACGGTTTGATTAACCTTAAGATGTATTCATTCGGATTTCTTATTTGGAATTCCAGGTGTGATGAGATGGTTGAGTTCATAGTCCTAGTATATCTTTATGAGTAAATATTTAGGGTCATTTTGGTAATAGTCATGGTACTATTTGTGAGCGACCGTTTGGGTGGTGCTCTTTATGAGTAACTTATGAGTGCAATCTTTAGAATGTGTTTGGTATGGTTCCTTATCGTGGAATTATTATGTTTTAATGGTCATTGTTGTTGGGCTCCCTATAAGCAATCTTATTTATCATTGTTGGGCTCTTTTATGAGAAACTTCTTGTGTTCGTTGTTGTTGAACTCTTCATGAGTAATCGTTTGCATCTTTATAGTGATTAATTGGTGTGGTTCCCTACTTTGGAATCCTTAGTTGTTTATTTGAGCTAGTATTTTATTACTTAGCCCTTACTTGAAAGTCCAGCTGGTATTTTGTGTGTGTTTGGGCGATGCGAAACATTGTGATGGCATATCCAAGTCCATTGTGATGTTGACCATTGTTTTGCCCCATTATTTCCCTCCTCCAGATTGGCCTTGGATGTGAGATGAGCTAGCCCCTTTGTGAGCAATTAGCTATTGGTTTTCGGGCTTTGACTATGTGTCACTGTCCTCTTGTTATTGGTTCCGGTACCGGGGTTTTCTCTTCAGCTATTATGCTACTATGAAGATGGGTTGATTGGTTTCCTTCAGCTCTTATGCTGCTACGTTGATTGGATGTCTTCAGCTGTTTATGCCTACACGAAGATTGGTTGATTGGAATTGGTTCAAGCTGCGCAGCAATTGTTATATACTTTGGTTTAAACCTTGGCTCAGTATCCTTTGTAACGTGTTTATCTCAGTCTTATGTGCTGCATGATGAGTTAGTCGTTATTTCTAACTGGTATGGGACGGTTGGCGATAGGGAGCTTTCTCATTTGTTGTTATATGATTTACTTGCTCAGTTATATAATTGATTTGCATGATATTATGCCATGTAGATGCATTTAGTAACTTACTGAGATTTTATCTCACCCCGATTCTTGTTACAAATTGTTTTTCCTTAACCCCCCCCCCCCCAGGAAAGCAAGTGGTATCGTTTGAGGTCCGTTGGATCGGGAGTCTTCTGAGCAGGTTGATCTCCTTTGGGATAGTTACTCTTCAGAGCCTCTTTGTAGCGTTCAGGGTCATGTATTTACCGTGGTCCTTTGGGAATTTATATTATTAATAGTTGTTCTTGCTTCCGCGTTTGTTTATAGTCTCCGAGTTATAATCCCGTTGAGGTATTGTTTGTTGGTATTGGTTTATAGTAGAATTCACGCGCCCGGTTTGGTATTTAGCATTTTTGGAGATGTTAATTATGTAAATTTTATATTTATGGAATTTATTTTTTTTAGAATTTCTGGGGCGTGACAAGCCTTCTTCCCATCATGAACCAAGAGCACAGGAGAACCTTTCTCCACAATCTTCATATCCGCAGTTTTAAGCATCCCATGCAACTCGGAGAGATTCTTATCCATTCCATGCATGTTATAATTCATCACAAACTGATTATAACTTTTAGGCAATGAATTAAGAATGAGATCCGTGGCTAGCTCCAATGGGATTGGATAGCCAAGTTTCTCAAGATGATCCACATAACCTTTCATTTTAAGCATGTGAGGACTCACTTGTTGTCCTTCTCTCATTTTTCAAGAAGTGAATGCAACAATGGTCTTGTACCTCTCTTGCCTAGCTTGCTCTTGAAACATGACTCTTAACTCCACGCCTATCTCATAGGCTTCCAAATGTTCCAAACTTTGTTGGAGTTTTGAGAACATAGTACCAAGCATGAGACAACTTACATCTCTAGAATCATTACGATGTTTCTTGTAATTGTCTCTTTCTTCCCTAGGGGCAGTAGGTTCTGGTTCAGCAAGAAGTGGCCCATCGAGAATGTACAACTTATCTTCTTGCCTTAGAACAATTCTTTGGCTACGGATCCAATCCATAAAGTTAGTACCATTCTCTTGGAGCTTATCCTTCTCAAGGATCGATCGCAACGAAACAGATTGAGTGTTGTTAGTCATTATCTACAATTATCCAAAATTTCCAAAATTTAATAAGTACCAATTTTCATTAAAGAAATACACAATGTATTTTTCAAAAGAAAATACTCCCACTAAATTATATAACCTTCTCATACATCCAATGTATAATATAATTTAAATGGGTTAAGATCCCGCTTTAATTTAATTTTAAGTCCGCTAAGGCGGATTACACAAAATCAAATTAATTAGGTAGACAACTCTTGTCAATCATATCTCATATGACTCTTAGTTCCTTTTATGAGATTCTTTAAGAAATCTTATCTCAAAAAGCATGTTAAATCTCATCTTTGCCTAGGCTCAAAACTGTTTTGACGCCTAATTAAGTCCAACCATTTTAAACGTATAGTTAATGTGCCTCGCTAGGGCGTGCCCACATTATCTATCTTGCTCATACATAAATAAAGTCAATGCATCTCGCTAGGGCGAGTCTACATTAAATTCACCCATGTATTAACAAGTGTTTTAATCATGGCATGGCAATAAAGGACTTAAAACTTTCTTTGAAGGTTCCTCACATATAGCATATAACACATTTATGAGCACATAATATAAACATGTTACGCATCAAGTTTAGCCACTAAATTAATCTCCATTAATTTAATCATAATATTTATGTGTCATTAGTTTCTCTATAATTATGAGGATGAGACTATTTCAACTTTGGTTATTATCTCCAAATCAAGACAACAAGAAGTGCGGCCGAAACTAAGCCATAAGGCATCCACAATTCTGCACTAATTCAAGAAACCAAGAAAGTAATCCATGTGACCGAAACTAAGCAATAGATGGTCTCGATTAACGTAGACCAATTGCATCCACAATTCCACATAGATCTCCAATCTTTGAATCAAGAACTTTGTTTCTCAATTTTAGCAATTATAAACTCTTCATAATTCTAACTTCGTTTTATCGTTGAAACTTTGATTGCGATCAAGTTTGAGAAACACAATCTCGATGAACGTAGATTAGCCACCCAAACCTTGAACCAATCTTAGAATCACAAGACTAAAACAAATAGGAAAATCAAACCCCAGGATCCACACCCAAACCAACTGCCCAAAACTCACTCCAGATCAGCAGGTCTGGTCGGTCTTGTCACTGGTCTGGTCGGGCCCTATCAAAATTCCGGATTCTGACTCTGACCGAAAATCAAATCCAGAATCCTGATAACTGTGCGGCCGCCCAAGAAAACACTATGCGGTCGCCCAAACTTGTGCGGCCGCCCAAGGTTTTCTATGCGGTCGCACAGTAGCATCAGAATGAATTTTTAAAGTTCAAAAATTTGTCTCAAAATTGTTTTCCCCGATTATTAAAACTTTGATCCAATCAAAAATTAATAATCAAACAATTCAGAATCCAACATAATTTTTAGTGCGATTCAACAGTGCGATTAAAGTTGTAAAACAATAAACCACATAAAATCATATAACATATAAACATCATATAATCCAATATTCACATCATGCTAGGCACATAAACAATTTATATACACACAACATGATCTAGGTATTGAAATAATCAACATGAACGGGGCTCTGATACCACTGTCGGGTTTCGTAGTAACATGCGCAGCGGAAAATAGCATTTAAATTTTTTATGAAACCCAAAGCCCATAGATCCATTCATATGATTAAATCAAGTACTTGCAATATGAATATTAGAAAAACTAACCCTTGATGACTTTGAATTTGGTCTTTGATCTTGGTGGAGAAATTGAAGCTTTAATCACGAACAAGTAAGAACATGAACTTTGAAGATGATGAGCTTCACCCTCTAGCGGTATCCACACCTTGAACGAATATCAAGAACACTTGATCTTGGTGACTAGACCAAAATTGTGAAACACGTTTTCACAATTAATATGAACTATATGGAAGATTATTTTGTGTATTATTTTGTTCTTCAATCTAGGATGTCTTGGAACAAAATAAAACTCTCTCAAACTCTTTGGAGACTTGCACAAAAGCTATGATTTGTTCTGGCCCGAATTTGGCTGTTTATATACAAGCTAGACCTATTCCAAATAGGAAACTTGTGTCAAAACCCGTCCAAAATCCTTTTCCTAATCAAATCAGGAAGTCTGTCCCGACACACTGTGCGGCCGCCCAAAACCTGGTGTTCGGTCGCCCAAAACATGTGTGGCCGCCCATCCTGGTTTGTGCGGTCGCACACCAGGATCAGAGAGCCATAATTTTCCAAAATAGTCCTTTAAGGATTCGTTCTATTGTGTGTGACCCTCTAGGATTATACTAAGCTGGCAATGGGTTCAAACATGAATCCATAAGATATGATTAGGTTCTAGCAAACCGTCATACCTACCCAAATAATATAACTAGATACAAGTTCGTATTCCTTTAGAATATGTCATAATCCCTTTGCCCACGATCTCATTGAACACAAGTCATGGTCAAACGGTCAACTTGTCTTTGTTCAATACTTTCTCGATTCTGAATATATTGATAATCCAAATGACATTGATCTAATAAATTCATTTGAGTCCGGCCGAACATTTTCATCAACATCATTCCTACGAGAGGCCTAAGCTTTAGATCTCTCCGAAGAGGGACAACTCCATTTAGCTTATTATTCTTCCCTACGTGAATCCGATTATGCCAATCATACACTTTATAACTACCCGGTTAAGGTAGCGTTTGAATATGTCAAACATAATGTTCATCAAGTGGAAGACTATAATAACTCCATGTCTAAGGATTCGAATGACATAACTAATATGAGATATATGTACGACATAGACCATGACATAAATCTCATACAGCGGGTCAGGTCCAGTACCTTGTTCCAAACAAGTACCCATAAATCTAACATGATCATCCCATGATCATTTAGCCTTTATACTAGTGCTTAACAAGTACTAGGGACGGAGATTATTATAAGTAAACATGAACAACAATAATAATCAAAACATCTCTTTATTGATATGAAATAAATGATAACAATTACAACGTTTATTAAACAAGCCTAGGGCACCACTACCAACAATAAGATCCAAGATCTTATAGACCAAGGCACTCTTAAAATAATAGGCAATGGAATCGGTCTCGTGTTGAAGAATGAAGAGTCCAAATCTCACGCTTCTGTTCCGCTTCATTAGTTAAAAACTTATTAGACTAGTTGTTCCTTTTTAGAATAGTTGTTTCTTTTTATTTATTTCTCTTAACTAGACTAAACTAGTTGTTTATTTATTTATTTTTAGAATAAAAAGGGATCCTACTCACCGAGAAACATTGTGGGTGAGAGCATGCCCTCCTATCTGTTTTAACTCTTTCTTTCAGTAATAGTCTTTCTTCTTTTAAATTTTTTTACATTTATTGTCTTGTATCCAAAAAGTAGCGTAGAGATGATAGAAGTATGCAACGAAAATGACTACTCAAAGGCAATACCATTCTCCGGAACACGCCCTGTCCTTAACATGACGATAAAGGAAGGATACTTCCCCGGTCTAGGGCTTGGCAAGAACTTACAAGGGATAAAAGAACCACCACCTGTCGTTAATTATCCACCCGAATATGGCCTAGGATATGAGTCACCACTCAAGAACATCCCTAAGGAAGAAAGGGATTGGACTTCGTACATAGTCCCAATAGCACCGCCCTATCGAGAGACTCTAAATGGGTATTTTTTACGCGAGGGGAAAACTTGCCATACTTCATGTTCCCTGAACCATGGATCGACCATAGGGGGAAGCGCCAACCGGGCTTTGAAATATTTAGCGACTATGATCCGTACTCACTTGAAACAGAGCCGATGCAATTCTCGTGGCTACCTCGAGAATTAGGGGGTACCAAGGCCGAAGCATGCAGTGAGTGGGACTTTGTGTTGGGAGAAGACCTACTGCGCCAATTTCTCAACCTTTGCAAGCTAGAGGACACTCATATCAATGCAATAGACAAGGGGGTGCTCTGGAACAAGACTACACAAAGCTCATTGAAGAAAGTGACGAGCCTATCCAGAACTGGTACACAACTGGGGACCTATAGCAAGCGAAGACTTCCTGATCAAGGAGTTAGGATGCACTCCCCATCCCCATAGGGCAAGAAAATTTGTAACCCTTACTTTAGAATCAGATACCGCTACTGATGAGCTCATCCAAGAGGACTTAGATGTCATCGCAGAACATGTATTCCCCTACTTTTTTAATGAAAACTTTGCTCTTTCCGAGTATCCTGAGATTGCAAGCGTCTTGAATGATGAATTAACTAATAACTCTAACGAATTAGATAATAATGAGTCATATGATGAGATAGATCAATAAAACGAATAAATATTAAAAGAAATTAATAAGCAAGTAGGTCATCGTGGCGGAAATGGTCCTATTGATGCCGAAGAAATGCAAACATTTAATCTGGGGATGGATGATGATCCGAAAGAGACCAAGATTGGCAGTTTCTTCAAGGGGGAAGACCGACAAGCCCTCATAGCGCTTCTCCGGGAATTCGTAGATGTGTTCGCTTGGTCCTACAAAGATATGACGGGGCTATCTGTTAGGTATGCTTATCTCTTAACCCTCCTAAGTATGTTAGAATTGATTGATACCATCACCTATTCGTATTTTATGGACTTTAGGACCCTATGTAAGAAGTTTAATAACTTCAATTTTTAGCTTAGTCCATTTTGTAGTATAGGCTTAGAATATAGGACTTGGAGCAAAAAGGAATGAAGAATTAAGCAAGACTTCAGTATCTGCGTAGGACTTCTCTGTGTAGGACATTACTGTGCAGGTCTCTTCTGCGCAGATTTCAACCTTGCTCAGTTTTCAATATCTTCAGATTACCTAACTTGGAAAGTGCTTAGAAGATGTACGCTTATTAAAGTGCTGAGGTGTGCAGAAACGACAAAATAGGCACACTCAGCATATCCAACGATGGAGATGCGCTCAAATGAAATAATTCAATTGAAGACAGCTGTCAACCTTCTAGAAGAATATTTTGAAGTTGGTCTTCATTCTTTGACTCCAAGGGCTCAAGGACTCCTGCACACCAATTATATTGTGCTAGCTCATTATCCTTGATCAGATCTCCAAACAGCTATAAAGGATACCTGCGCACCAATCATATTGTGCCAGCTCATCGTCCTTGCTCAGAGCACCAACGGCTACTTTTAAGCTCTCAGCTATAAATAGCCTGCTCATCTTCATTTCCAAGTTTCTAGAGTTTGAGCTTACTAAGTATCCTTGAAGTTCAGAAGATTGATGCTTAATATTCCCAGATTCAAGAACAACCTTCAAAGCTTCATACCTTCAAACTCTTGCCCAGATCCTAAGCCTTATATCACCAGAATTCTTCGTGCTCTTCATCTCATAGATTCATAGAGCCCAGAATTTCTGACACACACACACCTCTTGAAGCTTCGATCATATAGATCTTACTTCTTGAGAAACACTGGTTTAGTCTAGGATTTTCTCTTCATAAATTAGATTTTGATTTGAGTTTTGATTTTTGTAATCTTGTTAAAGCTCCTCACATCAATATAAATCTCATTATAAAATCCAAGACTAACTATCTTTATAGAGGACGTAGATCTTTCTTCGATCGAACCTCTCCAAATAGCTTGTTCATTGTTCTTACTGCTTACTTCCTGCTTACATTATTTCTTAATAGCTGCTTTGTTTGATCTTACCAGATTGCTATTTGCTGCTGTGCTTTTGTATTGCTCATTGCCTTAGAACATTTTTAACCAACTCTTTAGCAAAAACTTAGCGCGTGCATTTTAGTCCCTGCGCAGTATACCATGCGCAGTGCTACTTTAATTTTTCGCTGTGCATTTCACACTCTCTCTGCGCGCTTTACTTTGCTTATTTAAGAACTGTGCGCATAAGCCATTGATTTGTAAAAGGGTTTAAAAAGAATTTTAAAACGCTATTCACCCCCCCCCCCTCTAGCATTTTTCATACCCTTGTTTTCCCTTTGGGACCAACAAGTGGTATCAGAGCAAACACCTTCATAAAACTTGTTTTGTTTTTCAAGCTTAACAGCTTGGGTGCCGATTCAAGATGGCTTCAAAATCTTTGGCAATGGCTAACTATTCACATGTTCATGTGCTCAATGAAGATCACTTCGACATCTGGAAGCACATCATGCTCACTCATTTTTCATCAATCGATGAGATCCTCCACGACATCGTTCTTGAAGGACACTACATTCCTATGAAGGCAAATCCTGATGCTGCTACCAACAAGGACAATCCTACCATCAAGAAGGACAAGGATGAATGGACTGACGAAGAGAAGAAATGGGTTGGCTATGATGGAAGAGCAAAGAACATCATTCTAAGCACCTTGGACCTCTCCACGCACAATCAAATTGTGAGCTGCGGAACTGCTAAGGAACTGTGGGATGCAATTGAAGGCTATGTGAATGGTGACAAAGTTAGCAAGGAAAATAAGAAATTTGTTGTGCTAAGAAAATTTAACTGCTTCATGAGAATTGACGGTGAAACCTTGAGACAAACTTATGATCGATATTGTGCTATTGTAAACTCATGTATATCTCTTGGTAAAGTCTTTACCAACAAAGAAATTAATTCGCAATTCTTAGATGCGCTTGGTTCTAGATATGTGCACAAGGCAAGTCATCTAGAAGATTCTGGATTTCTGGATACTTGGCCTCTGCGCAGCTTGTATGCAAATCTAAAAGTGTACGAGCTCAAACTTGATCGAATTGATGAAACTGAAGGAAAAGGAAAATTAGTTTCTATGGTTGCTCAAAAACAACATGCGCCTGCTCAAACCTCAGATAATGTCTCTACTTCCTCTTTACTAGAAATGGATGACGATTACTTCGCTATGTTTGTAAAGCGATTTCAAAAATTCAGGAAATTCTCAAAACCAAGATCCTCAAGTAAAGCTCCTGCTAAGTTCTCTCGAGGCAGGGACTCAAAGAAAGATGATGACTTGGTTCGCTACAACTGTAGAAAGCCTGGTCATTTTGCATCAAAATGCCCTACTCCAAAATTTGAGTACATGAAGAGGAACAATGCGCAAAGATCGTTCAAGCAGCACGGAATGGTTGCTGAAGAAGACTGCGCAGAAAAGGAGCTCAAGACCTGGATAGAGACTGTGATGAACAAATTATAATACCTCGCAAGTGCACGAGCTATCGTCATAGCAATATGCAAAAGACAAGGGTCGAACCACAGAGATTTAGATTAATTCTAAATTATTTGACTATTTAAACATAAAAAATGAAAAGATAAAATATAAACAAGTGATCAACATGAACAAGCAAATAAATGATAGAACTCGCGGAATATAGATTCACAATTATCTCTCCTATTCTTATTTTAATAACAAGTCATCAATCTCAATTCTAGGGTTCGTTCGCTTAATTAAGGCTTGGGACGGTTTGGTGTGCGATTTGCAATCCTAATATCCTCTTTATATTATACTTTCAGTTACGTCCGCATAATATGCCAAGAAATCATGAAGAACTCAAGAACATATGAACCTAGATCCGTTTGATTTCAATTACGTCCTAAATTAGATCTAATCATCAAAATAGTGGTCAATGTATCAATGCCCGAGTTACTGTAGCAATAGATACCCAGAAATTCTAAAGCCAATTTACATCTTAACATATAATTGAAACTAAAGAATTTAGAATGAAGAATATTTTGATAAACAAGAATGAGAAAGAATAAAAGAATTAAAATTAAAACATCGAATTGATAAAAGTTACCTCCAATTCGTAGTTGGTGAAATTGTTCTTCATAGACAAAGAACAAATTCTCCAACCTTGCAAACCTTACAAAATATTTACTAGCTACATGATTGATAAAAAAATACAAAAAACTTAGTCTAGTATTTATAGGAAAAATTAAATCTAAAACCTAAACTAAAAAGGAATTGTAAAAGAAAAAGGAAAAGGAAACTAAATCAAAATCCTAAATAAAATAGAAAAGAAATTGTAATTCCTAATATTTAATAATGCTTGCTTGGTGTTTGTCGGCTGTCTTTGGGCTGAACAAATCCGAATTTTCAGTTAAGCCCCTGAAGTTTCATTATTTCCAGATCAGCTCCTGAACTTCCACTTTGTTACAATTTGGATTTGGTCTTGAAGTTCCAGAACTGGCAGATTGGTCCTTGGATTTCAGCCAATTTTTCACAACAGTCCTTTGCCTTCATACCCTTGATCCATTAAGCTCATTTTCTCCCATTTTCTTCTAAATTGAGCACATAACCATCCTACACAACAAAAACACAAAAAGAACCTAATCAAATAACAAAAGCTTGAGAACTAAGCAATAATTAAGCTTAAAAGTACCCAATAGAATGAGTAAAAACTCATTCATCAAATACCCCCAAACTTAATCATTTACTTGTCCTCAAGTAAAAAAATAAAAATAAAACTAAACTACTAAACAATAAACATAAATACTACTATAACACTAAAATAAAGAAAACTACTACAATATTTTTGGGTCTCTCCCGTAGTTAACATGAAAAACATACTACCATACGTCTCAACACGGGTTAGGAACAAAACCATGCAAATGACTATACACTTGGAATAAATTAAATATTTTTCTTAGGCAAAATGATCAAGCTATAAATCTCTTGTGCATATAGAATATAAATACCATTCCTTAGCCTATCAAGATATGAATAGCTTTATAAAGCATAGTACCCAAACATTCTCTTGTTGAATCCGTATTAAACTAAGGCATAAGAAAAATTCAACACATGATTCTCCTTTGATGAGCTCCCACACAATTTATCGCTTGATTCCCCTTTATATTTATTTATGTATATATATATCCATATTATTTCTGGCCATTTAGGTCTTCGTAGGTACAAGAATTTTTATTTATTCTTGGAATGGGGATTGGCACCAAGGATTCGGGAATTATCGTATTACCACATATCTCTTTTATTTTTGGCCTTTATCGCATTTTTGCGAGCATTCGATTCAATGCTTTCACTCCTTGCCATTTCTCCCACTCTTCTTAACTAAGACCGTTTTATTGGGGAATTTTCCACTTAACTGGGACACTCACTTCAAGGAGACTCAAAGTCCAATTTAACTCATTCCTACCCTTTAATCACACAATCTCACATAAGATAATGCAAAGGTACTATAACTCGATAAAGATACTCAAAGATTTTAACACCCAAAGATATGGTATATATTGAATAGTGCACTAGGGAGTTATAACTTAATCATGGAACATAAGTTAAATATTTAATAAACTCCACATATACAGAAATTCACAAGCTTTTATCCTTTTTTGCAAAATAAATCATCATTGGAGGTAGTAAAATAGTAAAGAGTACAAAAACTACGAGAGATTTTATTTTTTCCGCACCGAAGTTGCCTACGTTCCCTTTAAAGTGAGACGAACCCACAATAAATGGCTCAGGTCACCGTAGTTCGAGCCCGACAAACACAAAAAAATAGAAAAACAATTAATAACTAAAAAAAAACAAAAACAAAAAAATTAAATCCCACCCCCAAACTTGAAACGAACAATGCCCACATTGTGCATAATACAGACTATATGGTGATTATGGCTCATATATCATCATCTAGTTTACCAAAGCACTAATAGTAATCCAAAAAGAAAATTTCAACCCATGTGATTTGAACATAATAGCACCAAAAAAAATCCACCACAGCTAACCCCACTTTGCAGTAGCTCATCCAAAAACAAACCCACAGAATAAAATTCACGATATTGAAATTGACATTCTGTAGAAATTGTACCTGGCAATTGAAGTAGTGGACATTGATTATGTACCTTATACTTGGAAGAATGTAACCTTTTTGCTGCAAGTTTAAGGGCATACAAGCCAAAATTTGTTCATGGAGATGCTGGGAAGGCGGAAATCAGTCGGATCCGTGATGGGCAGTAGTTGAAAACGAAGAATAGGAGCCGGAGTAATGCTGCTAGAAGCCGGAGATGGTGCGTCAGTGAGGGAGACATACGGAAGAACAGGCTTTGAGTTGTTGCCGAGGGCGTAGAAGAGGGGAAAACGGTGCAGCTCGTCGGACTTGGGACAAGGATTGGCGAACTTGTGTGAGAGCCGGAGTTTCGGTCGGATTTGGAGCAATGGGGACCGGATCTGGTGCGGCGCTCGAGAGGGGCTCGGCCGTCGGGCCTGTGCAGAGGGAGTGGCTGGAGTGGGGTAATTCCGGCGATGGTGTGAGATGGGAGAGATGAGAAGTGGGTTAGGGATGTGAATTTGGGGATTCCTGTTTGATTTGTTTTTTTTTTTTCTACGAACTCCCCACAACAACCCCTCTCTGTATACCACCCATCCTTGAGAGTTGAGCCCACACTATTTTCAACTACTGCTCACTGTTTTTTTCTATTCAATGTTAGTACCAATTTGCTCTTTTTCTGAAACTGCGACCAAAGAAAAATACCACAAGCATAATATCTTTCGAGAATAAAATAAAACTAAAAACTAAAAATAACAAATAAATTGCAAGGTTTACTACATTGGAGGCACTTTATAAAAGAAAAAGAAAATATTTTTGGAGGGTGCCACTATTTACACACACCTCTATAAACTCACAAACTCAAGGAGATCCTTTCGGATGACACAAAACAAAAACTAAATATATTTTTTTTACGAAAAATAAATAATAGTCAATAACTAGAATTAAAGCGCAAGTCCCCGGCAACGGCGCCAAAAACTTGATGAGCAAATTATAATACCTTGCAAGTGCACGAGCTATCGTCATAGCAATATGCAAAAGACAAGGGTCGAACCACAGAGACTTGGATTAATTCTAAATTATTTGACTATTTAAACATAATAAATAAAAAGATAAAATATAAACAAGTGATCAACATGAACAAGCAAATAAATGATAGAACTCGCGGAATATAGATTCACAATTATCTCTCGTATGCTTATTTTAATAATCAAGTCATCAATCTCAATTCTAGGGTTCGTTCGCTTAATTAAGGATTGGGACGGTTTGGTGTGCGATTTGCAATCCTAATATCCTCTTTATATTATACTTTCAGTTACGTCCACATAATATGTCAAGAAATCATAAAGAACTCAAGAACATATGAACCTAGATCCGTTTGATTTCCGTTACGTCCTCAATTAGATCTAATCATCAAAATAGTGGTTAATGTATCAATGCCCGAGTTACTGTAGCAATAGATACCCAGAAATTCTAAAGCCAATTTATATCTTAACATATAATTGAAACTAAAGAATTTAGAATGAAGAATATTTTGATAAACAAGAATGAGAAAGAATAAAAGAATTAAAATTAAAACATCGAATTGATAAAAGTTACCTCCAATTCGTAGTTGGTGAAATTGTTCTTCATAGACAAAGAACAAATTCTCCAACCTTGCAAACCTTACAAAATATTTAGTAGCTACATGATTGATAAAAAATACAAAAAACCTAGTCTAGTATTTATAGGGAAAATTAAATCTAAAACCTAAACTAAAAAGGAATTGTAAAAGAAAAAGGAAAAGGAAACTAAATCAAAATCCTAAATAAAATAGAAAAGAAATTGTAATTCCTAATAATTAATAATGCTTGCTTGGTGTTTGTCGGCTGACTTTGGGCTGAACAAATCCAAATTTTCAGTTAAACCTCTGAAGTTTCATTATTTCCAGATCAGCTCCTGAACTTCCACTTTGTTGCAATTTGGTCCTGAAGTTCCAGAACTGGCAGATTGGTCCCTGGATTTCAGCCGATTTTTCACAACAGTCCTTTGCCTTCATACCCTTGATCCATTAAGCTCATTTTCTCCCATTTTCTTATAAATTGAGCACATAACCACCCTACACAACAAAAACACAAAAAGAACCTAATCAAATAACAAAAGCTTGAGAACTAAGCAATAATTAAGCTTAAAAGTACCCAATAGAATGAGTAAAAACTCATTCATCAGACTGACACAGAGGACAGTGATGATGATGACTCTGAAGATAGACTGCTCTGCTTAGTGGCGAATGCTGATGATAGCGATTCAAAAAATGACGTTCCAGATATGAACTCAGCAAATGCTCCAAGGACAATCAAGAAGAAGAAAGGTCCCACAATCCATGAACTGGTGTAAATGGGACATCTAACTCCAAGCAAACAGAATGGCAAGTACCTATTTCCCATACCAAACTTATCAAAGAAAGTTGCAGCTACACCATCACGTAATCAATCTATTGAAATTCATGCTGAAATTTTAATAGAAAAGGATGTCTCTGCTGTTGAGTGTGAGACTATTTTTCAACAAGCTGAAAAGTTAATCAAGAAATGTAATTCTATGAAAGAAGCAGTGGACTTATCAATTGGAGAAATTTCACAGCTTAAGACGGAGAAAACTCTTTTAAAATCTGAAATCACCCTCTTTAAGGAGCAGATTAAGAGCATAACTCATATTACTGAAAAGAACCGTTTTTTAACATATCAAAATGCGCTATTTAAAGTAAAAAATGATGAACTGGCTGTGCAAGTAGCTGATCTCACAAAGATCACTGATGTGTGGACCAAATCTCGTGTCACTATAGATCAAATTTTAGAATCCCAAAAATCCAGTGGAGATAAGAAAGGCTTGGGGTTCTCAACTAGTGACGACTTTAAATGCATCGTTTGCTCTGAGAAAAAGAATTTACACCCCAGCAAACTGTTGAAATTCCTAAAGCAAAGCATCCTGCTTCAATGGCTAAAGGACAGGAGAAAGTCCAGAGACAAAACTTCCATTATGTCTACCCAAAGAAGCAAACTGGAAAAGCCAAGGGTAAGGCTAAAGTTGAACTTACGCTTGACAATGCATGTTTTGACTATGGTTGCGCTTCAACTTCAAATGTCAAAACTGCACACAAGGGCCATGCGCATGAAAGCCATGTGCCTCAACGCCAGTTGCGCATTCTTAAGAAAAGCGCACCCAAACATAAAAAGATGGTGCTTATCAAAGCTAGTTCTCCTGCTCCAGTAAAGAATGTTACGCCAAAGAAAAGTAAAGAGTTTGTAAAAACCCAATCTATAAGTGGCTTACATCATTGTGTTGTGTGTGATGGTTTTGGGTCACAAAGCTGCAAAATGCCTTTTGCGATTTGCTCCTAATCCCAAGGGACGTAAAAATACTAAGGTTAGACAGGAGTGGGTTGTCAAAAGTTGCTAACTCTAGGACCCAAGAATTAAGGGGACCTGCGCTTTAATGTTTATCTTTCAGGTCTCCTGCTTCACTGCACACTCTTCACAAGCTAAAGCGCATATATGGTATCTCAACAGTGGATGTTCAAGACACATGACTGGAGATGCTAACTGTTGGTGTTGGTGCCCTAGGCACGTTTGTTAAACATTGTATGTGTTATCATTATATTCATATTAATGAAGAGATATTTAGGTTATTATTAATGCTCATGTTTGCTTATAATAATCTCCGTCCCTAGAGCTTGTTAAGCACTAGTATAAAGGCTAAATGATCATGGGATGATCATGTTAGATTTATGGGTACTTGTTTGGAACAAGATACTGGACATGACCCGCAGTATGAGATTTATGTCATGGTCAATGTCATATATAAATCTCATATTAGTTATGTTATTTGAATCCTTAGACATGAAGTTATTATAGTCTTCCACTTGATGAAGATTATGTTTGACATATTCAAACGTTACCCTTAAACAGGTAGCCATAAAGGGTATGATTGGCATAATCAGATTCACGTAGGGAAGAATAATAAGCTAAATGGATTTGTCCCTCTTCGGAGAGATGTCAAGCTTGGGCCCCTCGAAGGAATGATGTTGATGAAATGTTTGGCCAAACTCAAATGGATTGATTGGATCAATGTCGTTTGGATTATCAACATATTCGGGATCGAGAAAAGTATTGAACAAAACAAGTGGACTTATTGACCATGACTTGTGTTCAAAGACATCGTGGACAAAGGGATTGTGACATATTCTAAAAAGAATGCGAACTTGTATCTAGTTATACTATTTAGGTTGGTATGACTGTTTGCTAGAACCTAATCATATCTTATGGTTTCATGTTAGAACCAATTGCCAGCTTAGTATAATCCTAGAGGGTCACACACGAGAGAACGAATCTTAAAAAGGACTAAAATGGAAAATATGGCCTTCTGAACCATGTTTTGCGACCGCACAAACTGGGCTGGGCGACCGCACAGTTTTTGGGCGACCGCACAGATAGTTTTGGGCGGCCGCACAAGCATGTCGGGACAGATTTCCTAATTTGATTTAGAAAAGAATTTTGGACGGATTTAAACATAAGTTTCCTATTTGGAATATGTCTTACTTGTATATAAACACCAAAATTCAGCCAGAACTTGTACTAAGCTTTTGTGCAAGTCTCCAAAGAGTTTCAGAGAGTTTTATTTTGTTCTAAGACATCTTAGATTGAAGAACAAAATAATACACAAAATAATATTCCATATAGTTCATATTAATTGTGAAAACATGTTTCACAATTTTGGTCTAGCAACCAAGATCAAGTGTTCTTGATATTCGTTAAAAGTGTGGATACCGCTAGAGGGTGAAGCTCACCATCTTCAAAGTTCGTGATTCTTGCTATGATCGTGATCAAGTTTTCAAGTCTCTATCGAATTCAAGGTTGCAAAAATCAAAGGCATCAAGGGTTAGTATTCTAGTATTCATTATGTTGTATTTGACTTAATCATATGAATGGATCTATGGGCTTTGGGTTTCATAAAATTTTAAATGCTATTTTTCGCTGCGCATGTTACTACGAAACCCAACTGTGGTATCAGAGCCCCGTTCATGTTGATTATTTCAATACTTAGATCATGTTGTGTGTATATAAATTGTTTGTATGCCTAGCATGATATGAATATTGGATTATATGATGTTTATGTGTTATATGATTCTATGTGGTTTATTGTTTTACAACTTTAATCGCACTATTGAATCGCATTAAAAATTATGTTGGATTCTGAATTGTTTGATTATTAATTTTTGATTGGATCAAAGTTTTAATAATCGGGGAAAACAATTTTGAGACAAATTTTCGAACTCTAAAAATCATTCTGATGCTACTGTGCGACCGCACAGAAAAACATGGGCGGCCGCACATGTTTGGGCGACCGCACAGTCTTTCTTGGGCGGCCGCACAGTGATGGTCAGAAGCTGGAATTTTGAGGTAGGTCCGACCGGACCAAAGTAAGGACCCAGCCGGACCTTCTGGTCTGGGCTGGGGTTCTTTTTGGGTCGCGGGGTGGATTTAGTTGGTTTGAATTCCTATTTGTTTTAGTCGTTTGATTTTGAGATTGATTCAAGGTTTGGATGGCTAATCTACGTTCATAGAGATTGTGTTTCCCAAACTTGATTGCAATCAAAGTTTCAATGAAAAAACGAAGTTAGAATTATGAAGAGTTCATAATTGCTAAAATTGAGAAACAAAGTTCTTGATTCAATGATTGGAGATCCATATGGAATTGTGGATGCAATTGGCCTACGTTCATCGAGACCATCTATTGCTTAGTTTCGGCCACATGGACTACTTTCTTGGTTTCTTGAATTAGTGTGGAATTGTGGTTGCCAATGGCTTAGTTCGGCCGCACTCCTTGTTGTCTTGATTTGGAGATGATAACCAAAGTTCAAATAGTCTCATCCTCATAATCATAGAGAAACTAATGACACATAAATATTATGCGTAAATTAATGATTATTAATTTAGTGGCTAAACTTGATGCGTAACATGTTTATCTTGTGTGCTCATAAATATGTTGTATGCTATATGGTAATGAACCTTCAAGAAAGTTTTAAGTCCTCTTGCCATGCCATGATTAAAACACTTGTTAGTGCATGTGTAATTTTAATGTGGGTTCGCCCTAGCGAGGTACATTGACTTTATTCATGTATGAGGAAGATGGATGATGTGGGCACGCCCTAGCGAGGCACATCAACTATACGTTTAAAATGGTTGGACTTAATAAGGCGTCAAAACAGTTTTGGGCCTAGGCAAAGATGAGATTAAACATGCTTTTGAAATTGGATCCCTAAGAATCATATTGGATATGATTGACAAGAATTGTCTACCTAATTAATTTGATTTTGAGCGGTACGCCAAAGCGTACTTGAAATTAAATTAAAGATGGAGCTTAGCCCAATTTAAAAAGAATCTCAGAAAAAGATCTAATTGACAGGGTTGTCTACCTAATTAATTTGGTTTTGTGTAATCCGCCTTAGCGGACTTGAAATCAAATTAAAGCAGGATCTTAGCCCATTTAAATTATATCATACATTGGATGTATAAGAAGGTTATATAATTTAGTGGGAGTATTTTTTTTTAAAAAAAAATACATTATTTATCTCTTTAATGAGATTGGTACTTGTAAAATTTTAGAAATTTTGCATGAGTTGTAGATAATGACAACTAGAATCGTTGCGATTAATCCTTGATAAGGATAATGCTTCAAAAAGAATGGTACAAACTTCATGGATTAGATCCTGAGCCTAAGAATCGTTTTAAGGCAAGAAGATGAGTTGTATATTCTTGATGGATCTATTCCTAAAAAGAACCCAATGCCAGAGAAAGACAATCACAAGAGACATGAGTATGTTTCTAGGGAAGTGAGTTGTCTCGTACTCGCGATTATGTGCTCAAAACTCCAACAAAGTTTGGAACTTATGGAAGCCTATTGGATAGGCGTGGAGTTGAGTTACATGTCTCAAAGAGTAATCTGAACAAGAGAGGTATAAAACCATCATGGCATTCACTTTTTTGCAAAAGGAGTAAAGGGCAATATGTGGAACTTCACATGCTTAAGATAAAGGCTACGTAGAGCATCTTGAGAAACTCGGTTGTCCAATTGGATTGGAGCAAGCCACGGATCTCATTCTTGATTCATTGTCCAAAAGTTATAATCACTTCATGATGAACTATAACATGCTTGGAATGAATAAGAATCTCTCCGAGTTGCATGATATGCTGAAAACTGCGGAGATGAAGATAATGGAAAAATGTTCTCCAATGCTCATGATTCATTATGGAAAAGGAGGCCAAATGCCAAAGGAAAGGTAAGACAGACTTGTCAAACCTAAAGGAAATAATTGTGGTTAAAATAATAACTCTAATTGATGCAATTTGGTAAAATGACAATTGGATTGACCATTTAAAATTGGAGTCAAAATTTTGGATGATCAATAAAAGGAATGGTAGTGGGACTACCGCTTGGAAATATTTATGTTATAAATTAATCTTTCTAAATTTAATTATTGGGTATTGGATATCGCAATAATTAGGAAATTGAAAGACTGCTTATAGTAAAGTTTGATCTATAAATAGTAATGATGCAATGGTTGCAATATTGTTCGTGGAACACTTGTAAAGTGACTTTACTTATGAAGCAGAAAATATTATTTTGTTATAAGATAATGAAGGATATTTAATTCTTATTTGGAATAAGAAAAGTGTTTTATTTATTATGATTTACTTAATTGTGTTATCATATAAATAAATCTTATATCCTAAATCTTGAAGAACGAAATAATAACTGAGGTTATGACATAAATAATCAAATTCTTTATGCATTATTGTTCTGATCAAATAAATGAGAAATGCATATCTAAAATTCCATGGGACGGGGTTTTAAGTCATATGATTTGAAATCACATGATTTATGAAAATCTTATTTACTTGAACCAAGACATCTTTTACTATGAATAGTGAAAGGCCAATATCTTACCTGACCTAATACATGTCAATGTATATGGTGCATTAAGTAGCAATGCTAAAATAGAATTTTGGTTGGACTTGGTAAAGTTATTCAAAGATTCTGATTCGATCAAGATGATGAACAATTAAACCAAGAATTTGACAGTCATCGTCAAATTGTGAAATAGTTTCACAATTAACTTCACTAAGAACACCATTCTAAATGATGTGTCTACGTGGAAGTACAAAAACCTTATTGGATATGGTTCATTAGATGATATAGTCAAATTGATCTTCCATTATTAATTTTGGGGTTATGCATTACAAACCGCTATAACTACACTAATTTGAGTTCTATCAAAAGAGGTTAAATAGTGAAAGAAAACTCGGTTTGTCTTTCATAAAGATTTAAGATGATGAGACCTTTTGGAAAAGAGATGTCTGGGACACACTCACATTTAAATCTAACAAATATATTTTCATGGGATATCCTAAGGAAACTTGAGGATAATGTTTTACTCATAAGAAACAAATGGTTTGTTACTTATGATGGTGCTTTTCTTGATAAGTCATTTATCTCTAAAAGAATCAGTATGAGTAAAATATATCTCGAATGGTTCGAGACCTAGAAAATATAATTTAACCTAAGATGGAAATTGAACAAGTTCTCACAAGGAGTCGTGAAAAGTCCGTTCAAGTTATACAAAGTACTTGCGTACATGATAGGATACAATCTATGACAAGAAATATTGGATATTTCGAAATAGAAAGTATTAAGGTAAAGTTCATTGAAAGATGGAGTAAACTCCTTTTCCGCCCCTCGTACTATGACCCCAACATCAATTTGACACTCGTACTATTGAAACAACAAATGTATGATGCGTACTATAGTTTTATTAGCAAAATTAACCAATTTACAATTCATTTGTTAACTTTTTTTAACGAACATTATTTTTTTAACGGGCATTAATTTATTTTAACAAAACTAACTTTTGGGGTGATTTTTGAGTTTTTCGCCGGATTTGCGCCGTCGGCCATATCTCCGGCACTGCTGAATATTTTACTGATCCCAACGGTCAATATGAGTGCCTGAGTGATGCGAACATACCCCAGAAATTTGACGACGATCCAATGGTTAATGAAGCGGGAATTTGATTTTTAATATAGCGAATTTTTGGAGATTTTCGCCAGTTTTCGCCGCCGGCCATTTCTCCCTCTCCGGCAATTATTTGGAAGATCCCAACGGTCATCATGTGCGCCTAGGGGATGCGACCAAAGCCCAGAAGTTTCACGACGATCCAACGGTTAACGAAGTCGGAATTCGATTTTTACATATGCGATTTGGTTTTGATGGAGATAACAAAAGTTAGTTATAAATTAATGCTCGTTAAAAAATAACGTGTGTTAAAAAAAGTTAACGACTGAATAGTAAATTGGTTAATTTTGCTAATAAAACTATAGTACGCATCATACATTTGTTGTTTCAATAGTACGAGTGTCAAATTGATGTTGGGGTCATAGTACGAGGGGCGGAAAAGTAGTTTACTCTTGAAAGATGACACGTTTGCCACCTATCAAAGGTACAATGTCCGCTCCATATTTAGATTAATGACTTGGAGTCATAAAATCTAAAAGGAAATTCATGTATAATAATCAAGTTTGGAACTTGATTATTCTAACTTAAGGTGTAAAAACCAAAGGAGATGAATGAATTTTCTTGGAGAAAAACTTGCATGGGTAGCAAGAAACTTACAAGAATTCTCATAGTCACATGTTCATATTTGAAATATGAAATTTGACAAAATGATGTCAAAACAAGCATTCTTCAACGGGAACTCACTTAAGGATGTATTGGATACAACCTAAAAGTTTTGATAGTCAAAGAAAATTCTAATAAGTATGTAAGTTGCGAAAATCCATTGGATGGATTGAAGCAAGCTTTTGGGAGTTGGAATCTCCGTTTTGATGAATCAAAGAATTTTGCTTTATCAATAATGAAGATGAACCTTGTATATACAAGAATATTAGTGGGAGCATAGTGCTATTCCTTATTTAAATATGTGGATGACATATTTCTCATTGGAAACGACACTCCTACACGTCAGTCTGTCAAGACTTTGTTTGGAAAGTGCTTCGCAATGAAAGATATGGATGAAACCGCATATGTCCTTGGCATCAAGGAAGCTAATTGGTTTAAAGCCAAAGTACATACATTGATAAAGTCATTAGAAGATTCTGCAACGAAAATTCTAAGAGAGGACTGTTGCCAATAATACATGGAGTTTCTCTAAGCAAGACTCAATGTCCTAAGACAAAAGATGAGCATGAGAAAATGAGTGAGATGCCATTTGCTTCGGCAATTGGATCCACCATGCCATGATAAGTACTAAGCCGGAAATATCTAAATTCTTAGAGCATGACGAGTAGATATCAATCCGACACCGGTGAGATTCACTGGGTGGCTGTAAAAGCGATTCTTAAGAACTTTAGAAGGACTAAAGATTCGTTTATGATCTATGGAGGTATGGAAGATGATCTCGGATACATGCTTCCAAACCGACAAAGATAATAGAAAATCGCAATCGGATTTTGTGCATGTGTCGAATAGTGGAGCTGTAAGTTGGAATGGTTCCAAGCAAAGTACAGTCACTAATTCTACAACTAAATTTAAGTATATTGCCGAATTGGATGCTGCAAAGGAAGTGGTTTGGATTAAGAAGTTCATTGTTGAACTTGAGATGGTTCCTAGCATTACTAATCCAATAGACCTTATTATTAATAATAGTGGTGCTATTGATCAAGCAAAGGAACCAAGAGCACATCCTAAATCCAAACACATACTTAGGCCTTTTTATATCGTTCGAGAAATCGTTGATAAGAGAGAAGTAATTATATGCAAAGTACCAACTAATGATAACGTTGTGGACACGCTAGCAAAGGGACTTCCACAAGCTAAACATGATGGTCATGTTAGGTCCATGGGTATTGGATACCTAGAGATTGGGCCTAGGGCAAGTGGGAGATTGTTGGTGTTGGTTCCTTAGGCACGTTTGTTAAACGTTGTATGTGTTATCATTATATTCATATTAATGAAGAGATATTTAGGTTATTATTAATGCTCATATTTGCTTATAATAATCTCCGTCCCTAGAGCTTGTTAAGCACTAGTATAAAGGCTAAATGATCATGGGATGATCATGTTAGCTTTATGGGTACTTGTTTGGAACAAGGTACTGGACATGACCCGCGGTATGAGATTTATGTCATGGTCAATGTCATATATAAATCTCATATTAGTTATGTCATTTGAATCCTTAGACATGAAGTTATTATAGTCTTCCACTTGATGAATATTATGTTTGACATATTCAAACGTTACCCTTAAACAGGTAGCCATAAAGGGTATGATTGGCATAATCAGATTCACGTAGGGAAGAATAATAAGCTAAATAGATTTGTCCCTCTTCGGAGAGATGTCAAGCCTGGGCCCCTCGAAGGAATGATGTTGATGAAATGTTTGGCCAAACTCAAATGGATTGATTGGATCAATGTCGTTTGGATTATCAACATATTCAGGATCGAGAAAAGTATTGAACAAAACAAGTTGACTTATTGACCATGACTTGTGTTCAAAGACATCGTGGACAAAGGGATTGTGACATATTCTAAAAGGAATGCGAACTTGTATCTAGTTATACTATTTGGGTAGGTATGACGGTTTACTAGAACCTAATCATATCTTATGGTTTCATGTTAGAACCCATTGCCAACTTAGTATAATCCTAGAGGGTCACACACGAGAGAACGAATCTTAAAAAGGACTAAAATGGAAAATATGGCCTTCTGAACCATGTTGTGCGACCGCACAAACTGGGCTTGGCGACCGCACAGTTTTTGGGCGACCGCACAGATATTTTTGGGTGGCCGCACAAGCATGTCGGGACAGATTTCCTAATTTGATATGAAAAAGAATTTTGGACGGGTTTAAACACAAGTTTCCTATTTGGAATAGGTCTTACTTGTATATAAACACCAAAATTCGGCCAGGACTTGTACTAAGCTATTGTGCAAGTCTCCAAAGAGTTTGAGAGAGTTTTATTTTGTTCTAAGACATCCTAGATTTAAGAACAAAATAATACACAAAATAATATTCCATATAGTTCATATTAATTGTGAAAACGTGTTTCACAATTTTGGTCTAGCAACCAAGATCAAGTGTTCTTGATATTCGTTCAAGGTGTGGATACCGCTAGAGGGTGAAGCTCATCATCTTCAATGTTCGTGATTCTTTCTATGATCGTGATCAAGTTTTCAAGTCTCTATCGAATTCAAGGTTGCAAAAATCAAAGGCATCAAGGGTTAGTATTCTAGTATTCATTATGTTGTATTTGACTTAATCATATGAATGGAACTATGGGCTTTGGGTTTCATAAAATTTTAAATGTTATTTTCCGCTGCGCATGTTACTAAGAAACCCAACACTAACGCTCTTAAAGATGTGCGTGAAAGAAGAGGTCCCTTAGTAACTTTTGGGGACAACAAGAAAGGGCACATTGTTGGATATGGAAGAATCAGAAAAGATAAAGTTTGCATAGAAAAGGTCACGCTCGTAGAAGGCTTTAAGCACAACCTTCTCTCCATATCACAATTATGCGATAAAGGTTTGGAGTGCCACTTCACTGCAACGCACTGCTACATAAAAGATGGCATATCTGGAATAACTTTGCTCATAGGGACTCGTAAGACTAATGTTTACATTATTGATCTTACTGCTGTAAATTCTATCACTAATCTCTGTTTTGTAGCAAAGAACGTTAGTGAAAGCAGCTGGCTATGGCATAAGAGCTTAAGTCATTTAAACTTCAAAAATTTGGCAAAGCTAGGAAGGGAAAATCTTGTCAAAGGACTTCCTAAAGTAGCTGACCATCATAATAGAAAATGCGCATCATGCCAGCTTGGTAAACAACCTAAGCAGTCTTTCTCCAGCAAGATTGCTTCCTCAACTTCCAAATGTTTACAACTGCTTCATATGGATTTGTTTGGACCTGTCACCACCGCGAGGATTAGAGGAAACAAATATACCTTAGTTGTGGTAGATGACTACTCAAGATACACATGGGTCGAAATGATGATATCCAAAGATGACTGCTATGATATCTTGACTGCTCTCTTTCGAAAGCTCCAAACTCAAAAGGAAGACGACATCGTGAGCGTTAGATCAGACAATGAAACTGAATTCAAGAATAACAATGTTGCTCAATACTGGGATAACCATGGAATTGATCACAATTTTTCTGCTGCTGGAGTTCCTCAACAAAATGGCATTGTGGAAACGAAGAATCGGACGTTGATTGAGGCTGGAAAAACAATGATAGCAGAAGCAAAGCTTCCAAAGTATTTATGGGGAGAAGCTGTTAACACTGCTTGCTTTACTCAGAATAGATCCCTTATCAACAAAGCCTACAACAAAACTCCATATGAGCTATGGAGAGGAAGAGCACCCAACATTGCTTTCTTCAAGATTTTTTGCTGCAAGTGCTATATCCTCTACAATGGCAAAGATCATAGAGGTAAATTCGACGCCAAAGCAGATGAAGGTATTTTTGTTGGGTATGCCAAACATTCTAAAGCTTTTCGTGTTTTTAATAGAACTACTCTAGTTATTGTAGAATCTGTACATGTTACTTTTGATGAACATTCTCTCCTTGAGCCACATTCGGCTCCAAATGATTCTGATGATTCTGCTGAGAATATTGAGATAGGTACGCAGCCTCAAACCGCATCTACGCAGAATACTAATCATGATCACAATCAGAATCAAGCAAGTCCATCTCATGCGCCAATGCCAGATGCTGCGCCAGAAGTTATAACTCCTAATGCGCAGACACCATCTTCTCCTGCGCATGACGTTTCTCCGCTTCAGCAAATTACTTTCAATGATCTCGATGCTGGAGCAAATGAAGTACCCATAGAAAATCTTCGTATTCCTACTACTCAACCTAACTTACCTCCCGAGGTTCGTGAAGTTAGAGATCATCCAACAACAAACATCATTGGTGATCTCAATGTAGGGGTTCGTACTAGGAGAGCATCAAACTTTGATGAGTATCATTCTTTTATCTCTCAAATTGAACAAAAGAAGATTGATGAATTGCTCCAAGATTCATGTTGGGTTGTTGCTCTGCAAGAAGAGCTTAACCAATTTGAGCGCTGCAAGGTTTGGACTTTAGTACCCAGACCTCATGACCAAGGAGTTATTGGTACAAAATGGGTTTTCAGAAACAAGATGGATGAGAATGGAAGCATCACCAGAAATAAAGCAAGGTTGGTTGCGCAAGGATATAGGCAAGAGGAAGGAATCGACTACGATGAAACATTTTCACCTGTAGCAAGACTCGAAGCTATCAGAATCTTCTTACCTTATGCCTCTCACAATAAATTCAAGCTATATCAAATGGATGTGAAGAGCGCATTTCTCAATGGTGAACTCCAAGAGACGGTCTACGTAGCTCAACCCCCTAGATTTGAAGATAGCAGACTTCCAAATCACGTCTTCAAACTTTAGAAAGCCTTGTATGGACTTAAGCAAGCTCCAAGAGCATGGTACGATACTCTATTAAAGTTCCTACTAGAGAAAGGGTTCAAGCGCGGTAAAATCGATACAACTCTTTTTATTGCTAAGTATAATGATCACCATCTACTTGTTCAAATTTATGTCGATGATATTATATTTGGTTCTACTAACGAGTTACTTTCTAAGCGCTTTGAAAAGCTCATGAAAAGCAAGTTTGAGATGAGCATGATGGGAGAACTCACATTCTTCCTCGGGCTTCAAATCAAACAATTGAATGATGGCATCTTCATAAATCAAGCCAAATTTACAAGAGACTTGATCAAGAAATTTGGACATGAGAATGCTAAAGCATACGACACTCCAATGGCCACGGGAAATAAGATTGACAAAGACTTAAAAGGTAAGAAAGTTGACCAGACTTTATATCGAGGTATGATTGGTTCTCTCCTTTATCTTACTGCAAGTAGGCCAGATATTATGTTTAGTGTTTGTGTCTGTGTGCCCTATCAAGCGGACTCTAGAGAAGCGCACTTAACTTCTATTAAATGCATTATTTGTTATCTTTCTGGAACTGTTAACCTTGGACTTTGGTACACCAAAGATTCGAATTTCGATTTGCTAGGTTATTCAGATGTAGATTACGCAGCATGCACAATTGATAGGAAGAGCACAAGTGGAACTTGTCATTTCCTTGGAAATCGACTCGTTGCGTGGGCAAGCAAGAAGCAAGCTGCTGTGTCCATCACCACTACAGAAGCTGAATACATTGCTGCTGGAAGCTGCTGCTGCCAAATCCTTTGGATGAAGCAACAATTAGTGGACTATCGAATTCATGAAGGAAATTGCCCAATTTTCTGCGATAATATGTCCACTATAGCAGTCTCCAACAATCCTGTCATGCATTCAAAGACAAAGCACATCGACATCAAATATTATTTTCTCAAGGACCACGTGGAAAAAGGAAATATTCATTTAGAGCACATGGGCACAGACAATCAAATTGCTGATATCCTCACAAAGGCTCTTAACGCAAAGAGATTTGTCTTCTTGAGAGGAGAAATGGGTATGCTTGAACTCAGCTAACCTGTCCATATGATTTGTTTTTACTAAAAATCTTGTGTTTGCTTGATAAGTATTCAAAGGTTAAGTTTCATGCCTCTGCGCAGCCCCTGCGCAGTAAGTTGATACGCATGGAACAATTAAGTTATGAGATTTGAAGAATCTCTGCGCTATTTTAAGTGCTGCGCATAATGTCACATGCGCACTTCGCGTGGACCGCAGGTAAGTGTTCTATTCATTAGATTTTGCACATAGGTCCTTGACTGAAAAGTCAATGCTTAGTCACAAGGGTACTTGTGTAATTAAAATTTTCCCGCGCCTTTATTTTTTGAATTTTCTTGGGAAATTACCTTTTTACCCCTGCGCATGTCCCATTGTCATTAATGCACACTGCAAGATAACAACGCCTTTTTTGAATGTCTGATCACCATTTAATGAGGAAGGTGATGCGACAGCAATCAGCCTCTTTCTGCTGACACACGCGCGCGCAAAGACTGCGTACGCGCGTTCCCCATTCGGCCACGTCACCCTGCTAACGTGCGCCCATCCCTTCACTAACTTAGCATTTATGAGGAAGTTGACTCGACATTGACTGGCTTAGAACTTCACACTCACACGCGCGCTAGGCCTGCGCACGCGCGCCTCTGGTTGGTCCACATTATCACAGCATGTGTCCCACTTCTGCGATTCACCAAACTGTCCTTGCGCTGACATCACCATATTCCCTTTTTGGTATAAACCGTCTGCAACCTCTTTCTCTCTCTCTCTACTGCTCATTCTCTTTCACCAAACCTCCTTTTTTTTCTCTCCTTTCTTACCAACTTCCAAATTTTTCCTCTTTCACTCTCTTTGACTTTCTTCATCCTCTCTGCAAATCATCTCTATTTCTTCCATTTTAATCAACCCTAATTCTCTTTAACTATGGCTCCGAAGAAATCATCCAAGAAAATGCCCAAAATCGTCATTTCATCTTCTGAAAGTTCTTCCGCTCAATCTTCTTCTTCTCATTCTGGGTCTGAAGAAGAGCAATAAATCCCCAAGCCCATCGTCGAAGATATAGTATGGATTCTTGAACTTTATCTTGCATTTTCTCTTTTCCGCCATTGTTAGGGTTCAAGCTTTAAAAGCTTCCCTTTGTGATTATGAGCTTATTTATTGATTATTTTTAAAATCGTTTGTTGCTATGTGTTCGTTTTCCCCTGATCTATCCTTCTATGTCCTTTATTTCATGATCAGAAACCGTTTAATTTGACTTCTGTAAATTTTTTTGGTTCGAACTCTTCCGAGTAGATGAACAGTTATTCGCGTTTTTTGGGTTTTTTTTATGTTGTTGACTTTTGTGTTTACATGGTTGAATTTGTCCTGTTCATGCGATCATTTTGACATACTTTTTGTTCAATGTAATCAACTTTTGATTTTTCATGTTCTTAGTGTTCTTCGTGTCCATGAACAGTTATTTCATTTTCCTCTTATGCTTTGGCTCGCATAAGATTTTCTGAGTGTTTGTGTTTTGCGCATGCTTGCTTGGTTTTTGCGCATTACTTTTATGATATTTTATCAAGTATGGAGTTACAGCGCATAGGTATATATGCGCTATCTGCGCATGCGCAAAGCTTTATGCACAATATAATTTGTCTAATTCATATTTTTTTTTGCGCAGAATCCCTTCTACTTTATCTGTGGCTGGGAAGTCAATTCTCAAGATCTCAACCAAGATGCATTTGGGCACAGGTTGATCAGGCATCTCCGATCCTCTGAAATTCTTCCTCTCTTCACTTTGGATCAGCCATTCTATATGCCATCGTTGGTTGATGAATTCTTCGAGACTGCACGTGTAATTCCAGTGAAGTATAAAGGTGAGAGCATGCAGATTATCATGGCTATTGTGCAGAACTGCGAAATCTTGGTGCACCCAAATCACATCCGTAGACTTTGCAATTTCGATGTTGGTGATGCACCTGATACTTTTGATGCTGCGCGGCAAGACAAGCTTACGATGAAGTTAGTTGATGAGCCTGCTCTCATCAAAAGATGGTCTGTGCATGACTGAAAGGAGTTCGGTGAGGTGATGTATCACCTGTGCACCTTAGTTGGAGATTCCCTCAACTGCAAGAACGGGAACAAGAGAAAATTTATTTCTAAGCAGTGGGAATACTACGCAGCCATTTACCTGAAGGAGAAGCTTGATTGGCCGCAGATAATCTGGAATGAACTTACAAAAGCTATGTCCAGCTATGATACGCATCTCAATGCGTCCAAACCCAACTACAGGACGCACTGTCGCCTGCTCTCCAAACTCCTGCTCCAATACACTGAACTGAATGACTTTGTAAGGAAGGAGCCCATTCTTAAGCAGTCCTGCGCTTCAAAGTTTTACTCTCGTGCACAGCTTTATCTGCTGCGCGATGAGGTTGGCGATGCGGACTACTACAGGATCTGGCAGTCTGACAGTGATCCCAACAGAGAGCCTTGGTTGGGGAGTGATCCCAAGGTTGGGAAGGCTAAGAAGAGCGTAGGTGGTACAAGTGCTGTGCTAGAACGAGAAACACCTGAAGAGGATACCAGGTGCAAGGGCAAAGGCATTGTTGAGCCTAAGTCCAAGAAGCACAAGGATATCCCTTTCATCCAGTCCACTGCAGGCATAAAAATTTTTGAGCCTGCTCCAGCTGCTCCTAAGCCTCCCTCAAAGAAGCGCAAGGCTGATGTGCCTGTGCCTTCCCCCAAGAAGTCCAAAGTCTCTAAGTCTGATTTTCAGTGAATTCCCCCTGCTGTGCATGACACTGAGTCGCGCATGGATCGTACTGGTGATTCAAAAGATACTAATGTTCAGGGGGAGCTTAGACCCAAGGCCACTGCTGAGCAGGATCCTCCTGCTGCGCCATCACCTGCTGCTGATGATGCTCCTATTTCTACTCCTCGTCGGAAGCAGAAGGTGCGCAGTAATGCTAAAGGCACTAAGAGACTTCATTCTCTATCTCCAGACTTTCCAAGAGAACCCACTTACAGCGCTTTTCAACGTGTTAATATCCCTATTGGCAATGCGCGCAGGGTTACTTCAGTTTTGGATGAAGGTATGAATATTGAGCCTGAGGCTGAGAAGGATGATGATGACGAAGTCAATCAGGCTATCGAAGCTGATGGCGCAGCCCCTCCTGCGACTACTCCTGCTGCGCCCATTGATGAGCCTACTCCTACTGTGGAGATTCCATCTAATGCTGAAGTCCCTGCTGCTGACCCTGTTCTTGAAGATCCTGTAGAGGATGATGCCACTGTCTCTTAGAGAAGTGAACATTCTTCAGCTAGGAGATCTCCTACGCAGAGGTCTCCGTCTGTGCACCGGTCCCCTCATCTTGCTCCCATCTCAACCACTTCTCCTCCCAAGACAACAGAGCAACCGCCTCCTGCTCCCTCAACCGTTCCAGCGTTCTCCACCTCATCTCTCTCTTCCTTAAATGATCTGCGCCAAATCTTACAAGACTTGAATTCAATTCAGGTGAATCAAGTTGCTGCGCAGTCTCAGATGGCTCAACTAATAACTGCGCAAACTGCCATTCAAGATCAACTTGATGCGCAGCGATTGGAGATTGCTGCCATTAAGGGGGAGAATGCATCAAAGGTAACTACCTCCACCGGCCCCTCTGCGCAGCGAGTTCCTGATGCTTTAGATCATATGGTCCTGGACTCCCTGCAATCGATTGCTAAGCTACTTGAAAACGTGTGCACCTATGATGCTATTAACGATGGGTTCAAAGAAATCCTAAGGAAGCTGCGCAAGAACATAGCTGATAACTTGATTGAGGGGTTTGCAAGACTTGAAGAGCAGATACTTGAGAAGATTGCACATGGTGGTCTTGCGCAAGCTAGTGCGCTCAACATGGAAAGTGTTCGGGAGTGCATAACCTAATCCATGATGGATTTTTCTGATGGTTTGATTGATGCGCCCGAAGGTGTAAAAACCATAGGATGCAAATGGGTCTTCAAGAAGAAGACTGACATGGATGGGAAGGTGCATACTTACAAAGCTAGACTTGTAGCGAAAGATTATAGGCAAGTTCATGGTATTGACTATGATGAGACCTTTTAACCCGTAGCAATGATCAAGTCTATAAGAATTCTGCTTGCTATTGCCGCATATCATGACTATGAAATATGGCAAATGGATGTCAAAACCGCTTTCCTAAATGGAAAACTACAAGAGGATGTGTATATGACACAACCAGAAGGTTTTGAACAGAATTCTAAGGCATGCAAGTTGCAAAGATCCATCTATGGATTAAAGCAAGCTTCAAGGAGTTGGAATCTCCGTTTTGATGAATCGGTCAAAGAGTTTGGTTTCATCAAGAACGAGGATGAACCTTGTGTATACAAGAAAATTAGTGGGAGTATAGTGCTATTCCTTATCTTATATGTGGATGACATATTACTCATTGGAAACGACATTCCTACACTTCAGTCTGTAAAGACTTGGTTGGGAAAGTGTTTGGCAATGAAAGATATGGGTGAAGCCGCATATATACTTGGCATTAAGATCTATAGAGATAGATCAAGGAGGCTACTTGGTTTAAGCCAAAGTACATACATTGACAAGGTCATTAGAAGATTCCGCATGGAAAATTCTAAGAGAGGCACCTTGCCCGTGTTACATGGAGTTTCTCTAAGCAAGACTCAATGTCCTAAGACAAAAGATGAGCGTGAGAAAATGAATGATGTTCCATATGCTTCGGCAATTGGGTCCATCATGTATGCCATGATTTGTACTAGGCCGGATGTATCTTATGCTTTAAGCATGACAAGTAGATACCAATCCGACCCCGGTGAAAATCACTGGGTAACTGTAAAAGCGATTCTTAAATACTTGAGAAGGACTAAAGACTCGTTTTTGGTCTATGGAGGAATGGAAGATGATCTCGTTGTAAATGCTTACACGGATGCAAGCTTCCAAACCGACAAAGATGATAGCCGATCGCAATCGGGTTTTGTGTTTATGTTAAATGGTGGAGCTGTAAGCTGGAAGAGTTCCAAGCAAAGTACAACCGCTGATTCTACAACTGAAGCTGAGTATATTGCTGCATCGGATGCTGCAAAGGAAGCTGTTTGGATTAAGAAGTTCATTACTGAACTTGAAGTGGTTCCTAGCATTGCTAATCCAATAGACCTTTATTGCGATAATAATGGTGCTATTGCTCAAGCAAAGGAACCAAGAGCACATCAAAAATCCAAACACATACTTAGGCGTTTTCATATCATTCGAGAGATCGTTGATAGGGGAGACGTAAATATATGCAGAGTACCTACTGATGACAATGTTGCGGACCCGCTAACAAAGGGACTTCCACAAGCTAAACATGATGGTCATGTTAGGTCCATGGGTATTAGATACATGGGAGATTGGGCCTAGGGCAAGTGGGAGATTGTTGGTAGTGGTGCCCTAGGCACGTTTAATAAACGTTGTAATTGTTATCATTTATTTCATATCAATAAAGAGATGTTATTGATTATTATTGTTGTTCATGTTTACTTATAATAATATCCGTCCCTAGTACTTATTAAGCACTAGTATAAAGGCTAAATGATCATGGGATGATCATGTTAGATTTATGGGTACTTGTTTGGAACAAGGTATTGGACATGACTCGCTGTATGAGATTTATGTCATGGTCTATGTCGAACATATATCTCATATTAGTTATGTCATTCGAATCCTTAGACATGAAGTTATTATAGTCTTCCACTTGATGAACATTATGTTTGACATATTCAAATGCTACCTTTAACCGGGTAGTTATAAAGGGTATGATTGGCATAATCGGATTCACGTAGGGAAGAATAATAAGCTAAATGGATTTGTTCCTCTACGGAGAGATGTCAAGCTTGGGCCTCTCGTAGGAATAATGTTGATGAAATGTTCGGCCGGACTCAAATGAATTGATTGGATCAATGTCATTTGGATTATCAACATATTCGGAATCGAGAAAGTATTGAACAAAACAAGTTGACTGTTTGACCATGACTTGTGTTCAATGACATCGTGGACAAAGGGATTATGACATATTCTAAAGGAATGCGAACTTGTATCTAGTTATACTATTTGGGTAGGTATGACGGTTTGCTAGAACCTAATCATATCTTATGGTTTCATGTTTGAACCCATTGCCAACTTAGTATAATCCTAGAGGGTCACACACAAGAGAACGAATCTTTAAAAGGACTATATTGGAAATTTTGGAAATTCTGGAATTCTGGGGAAGTGGGCGACCGCACAGTATGGACTGGGCGGCCGCACACTTAGCTCAGTTTTGTACCAGTTTGTTCCAGATAGTTGTGCGACCGCACAGTGTATTCTGGGCGGCCGCACGGTGCTGTCGGGAGGCAGATTCCTAATTTGATTAGGAAACGAATTTTGGACGGATTTTGACACAAGTTTCCTATTTGGAATAGGTCCTACTTGTGTATAAAAGACCAAATTCGGCCAGCACTCTTAACCAATGATTTTGTGAGTCTCCAAAGAGTTTGAGAGAGTTTATTTTGTTCCAAGACATCCTTTGATTGAAGAACAAAATAATACACAAATAAAATTCCATATAGTCATATTAAATTGTGAAAGTGTGTTTCATAATTGTTGGTCTAGCAACCAAGATCAAGAAGCTCCTTGATATTCGTTCGTGGTGTGGATACCGCTAGAGGGTGAAGCTCATCATCTTCAAAGTTCGTGTTCTTACTTTCTTCGTGATCAAGCTTCAATATCTCCACCAAGTTTAAAAGACCAAACTCAAAGTCATCAAGGGTTAGTTTTTTTTTTCCCTCTATTCATATTGTTGTATTTGATTTAATCATATGAACGGATCTATGGGCTTTGGGTTTCATAAATTTTAAATGCTATATTCCGCTGCGCATGTGTCTACGAAACCCAACACGGCGAGCATGAAATACCATTTGGCTATTCTTGTTGACATGAAAGGCTTCTCGAAGATGTAGCGGAGCGGGTCCACCTTTGCTACTAGCTTGAGCGGAAAAGCTTCCATATAGTGTTTGAGCTTTTGAGTGACCCAAACCAATGCTGCACATGACTTCTCTAAGACAGAGTAGTTCTTTTCGCCTCCTTGGAATCGGCGACTGACAAAATAAATGGCATTCTCCTTTGTGGACTCTCGTTGCTCTTGTGCTAACATAGCCCCTAGGGCTTCATCATTGACAGTGAGATAGAGCAAAAGAGGCTTCTCCTTGTGCGGCGGAACTAGAACAGGAGGGCACGTCAAGTAATGCTTCACTTGGTCGAAGGCTTCTTGGCACGCGTCGGTCCATTCTAGAGCCACATTCTTCTTGAGTAGGTTGAAGATTGTCTCGCACATGGAAGTGAGTTGGTGCACAAACCGACTGATGTATTGCAGTCTGCCCATGAAACCTTTGATCTCTTTCTGTGTCTTTGGAGGAGGCATGTCAATGATTGCCTTGATTTTAGAGGGATCTACTTCAATTCCCCTTTCAGTGACCATATAGCCAAGGACTTTGCCTCGGATAACCCCGAACGTGCACTTTGCAGGGTTGAGCCTCATCTTGTGTTGACGAAGCCTTTCGAAGAACTTGCGGAGATCGATTAAATGTTGACCATCGGTCCCTTTGAAGTGAATGATCATGTCATCCACATAGACCTCGATTCCTTTGTGAATCATATCGTGGAACAAGTCTGTCACGGCTCTTTGGTAGGAAGCCCCATCGTTTCTTAACCCAAATGGCATGACTGTGTAGCAAAAGGTACCCCACGGTGTTGTGAAGGCTATCTTATGTTGATCTTCCTCGGCCATGAGAATCTGATTGTACCCAGCGAACCCATCCACGAATGAGCGAACCTCGTAGGCAGCAGTGGATTCGACCAGCATGTCGATGTTAGGGAGTGGAAAATCGTCTTTCGGGGAAGCTTTGTTCAAATCCCGGAAGTCCACAGAAACTCGAACCTTGCCGTTTGCCTTTCTGACTGTCACGATGTTGGGTAACCATGTCGGATACTTGATAACCTTGATGAAACCCACACTGAGGAGCTTCTCGATCTCTTGTTTGACTTGCAGAGACCATTCTGGCTTGATCTTTCTGAGATTCTGTTTTACCAGCTTGGCATCTTCTCTGATCGGAATTCTGTGCTCCGCTACCTTTCTGTCCAAACCCGGCATGTCTTTGTATGACCATGCGAACACATCCACGAACTCACGTAGTAGTGCAGTCAATCTGTCTCTGTCGTCCCCCTTGAAGAAGCTTCCGATCTTAGTTTCCCTTGGCTCTTCGTCGGTACCCAGATTAACAACATGCAATTCTTCGTCATCCCCTGGACCATTTTCATCACGACTATGGACTTGTTGAGCAAGTTCATTTAAGTATGTTGTGTTTTCGTGGTCTATTTCATCATAATTTGAATCGTTATTAACTTGTTCATTAAGTTCATTATTAGTTAATTCATCATTTATGATGTTTGCAATCTCAGGGTACTCAGAAATATCAAATTTTTCATTAGCAAAGAAAGGAAACACACGCTAGGCTATGGCCTCCATATCCTCTTGGGTGAGGGTATTAGAGACACTCTCGGACTCGAAAGTAAGTGTGAGCCGCTCTTCCTTTGTTGCTGTGCGGGGTATGCAACCCATTTCTTGGACTAAGAATTCCTCGGATACCACGGGCCCTTTCGTAGAATACCAATTGTTGATTGGCTCGGAGCTTGGCGGGATCTCGCTGATAGTCTCATTCATGATGACGGTGTCATGGATGGCGTTGACTTGGCATTCATTCATTATGGCAAGCTCTTCGAACATGGAGTCTAAATCTGTCGGTTCTTCCCCCACGATGATTTCTGTCTCGGACTTGATTGGTTGCTCTTGTTTCAAGTCTTCTCTGGAAGGCTCGTACCCCAAACCGAATGTGTTTTTGACAAATAGGACTTGCACAGGATGTAGGATTCCTTGTTGATATTTCCCTAGGCCTAAACCAGGGAAGTAGTCCATATTTCTCATCATGCGGAGGACTTTGTGATTGCTGGGGGTCCATGATCCGTTTCCCCCTTCTTTGTCAATGGCGTTGATTGAGATGCCGGAGAGAGTGGAGTCTGGTAAACCATGCTGAACTTGGTGGACGGGCTCACCTTTTCTGTGGATAGTGACGTTTTCGGCCATGACGGTCACTATTTCATCACCATTTTGGATCTTGACACATTGATGGAGAGTTAACGGGACGGCATTAGAATTGTGAATCCATGGTCGACCCAAAAGCAAGTTGAACGAGGTCGGGATGTCAAGCACTTGGAATGGAACGGACATGACCAGGCTCCCAAACTCAATGTCTATTTCGATCATGCCCATGACTGTACGGGCGGTGCTGTCATAACCTCGGATTACTTGAGTAGAAGGCTTCAAATCGGAATCCTTAAGCCCCAGTATGCCCATAATTCTGCCAGGCATGAGGTTGAGTGCGGAACCACCGTCCACTAAGACTCTTGATATGGGCCTCCCCCTTGCTCGTACCTTGAGGTAAATAGCCTCGTTGTGGTCGGAACCAAATGGTGGAAGGTCCATATCGGCAAAGGTGATGACGTTGCCAAAATGAATGTGACCGATCATTGCCGTGAGGTCCTCGGGAGTAGTACCGGGAGAAATTGATGTATCATCGAGATTGCGGATGACAAGATCTCGGTGTTTCTTTGAGGATGCGATGAGGTCCCAAATAGAAATGTTGGCTTGAGTTTTCTTGAGTTGGACAAGTAGAGGATCTTCGGGAGTGTCGCGAGCTTGCGGCCTTTGAGAAGAGGATCTTGGTGCGGAAGTGGAAGGGTTGCTTGCTATGACTCGACCGGATCGAGTTAGCATGTTGACGTTCCCATCTTGCTTCTTTTTCCTATTCTTTAGTACTTCCCTCATTACCTCATCGTAAGTTACAACATAACAAGAATTGTCAAGTTTATTCATAACATTGGGGCCCCCATTCACAATTGGGATTGAATGGGTGGTCCCCTCGAGTTCTCCTATCTCTATTACATTGACATGTTCGCCATTAGTCACTACAAATTCTTTCTTGTCTATGAGATCTTGAATGACATTGCGGAGAACGAAGCATTCCTAGGTGGTGTGGCCACTATATTGGTGGTAGCCACAATATTTGTGGTGAGCATGATTGGGGTTGACCGTCTTGGGTTGGTACCCTTGTACGGGTGTGACTTGACCCTTTGCTTTGAGGACTTCGAAAACTTCGGTTTGAGTCATGCCTTGGAGAGGCGTGTAGACACGGTCATTTCGAGACTTCTTCCCTTGGGGTGGAGGAACCTTTTTGTAATTCCCCTTATCGATAGTGACGGCGTTGACCGAGGCTTCTTTTGTGGAGTTGGAAGAGGCCTTGTAGCGGTAGCTAGGAGCACTTTTCTTGACTTCCTTGAGCAACTCGTCCATTCGGACCCTCGCCTCATACATTTGGGAGAAATCCGCATAGCAAGCCCCACTTAGGTGGGTGCGGAGATCAATTTTGAGACATTTGAGAAAGATGTCCATTTGCTCCTTGGTATTTGGCCTTTCCACAATCTCGGAGAGTTTATCATTCCATCTCCTTGTGAAGTCGATGAAGGACTCGTGGTCTCGTTGAGTAGTGTTCTCTAGCTCTTTCCTTGTGGGCCGGTGAGTGGTGTTGCCTTGGTATTGGTTCTTGAAGTCAAGCATGGCGGAGTCCCAATCAAGACGGACAGTGAGCGGGAGAGTAGCATACCAATCTTTGCCGCCCCCTCGAGAGTGAGAGGAAAGCATTGAGCCATCACCTTGGGGGAGACCTTCTTCGGAACCATTACCCAAATATAAGTCTCAATGTGAGCCATAGGACAAGAGTTTCCCTTGAATTTGCTTATGTCGGGCATCTTGAACTTATCAGGAAGAGCGGCCATAGTACTCATGAGGATGGATGATTGATAAAGGCTTGTGTCGGAGCCTTTCCCCATGTTGAACCTATTGAATTTTTGGTCGATGTAGGCCATGATAGAATCCACCATTTTGGGCTCATTGTTCTCGGAACTTGGCTCTCCCACTTTCTTGGTGCGGGTGTTGACATAAGGACTTTTGAACAAACCTTCGGTCCATTCGGATTCGTCATCGTCATTTTTGCTCTTCCCCTTGGCAAGATTAGTGAGCTTTTCTTTCATTAGCTCTATCTCGGCCTCGTGGGCCTCCCTTTGGCTGTCGAGGTGAGATTGCCAAATGTCGTCTTTTCTTTGTGCCTCCTTATTAAGGGTGGAGACTTGCTCTTGGAGGAGTTGGACCATGGTTGCGAGTTGCTCGAGAGTCATGGTATTGTTGGTGTTGGAGCCGCCGGCCATTGTTGATGTAGGAGCTGTTGGAGTGATCTATTCACGGACTAACCGATTTTCCGAATCCCGGTAGACTCTGTAAGTACCAATTGAACCTATATTGCAGAAGAGGCCCTTGTCAGTCTTGAGTAACACTTGCGGTCCACGAAGAGGCTTAGAACACACAGTTGGGCACACGACTCGAACCACATAAGAAAAGACTCTTTTTTTTTTTTTTTTTTTTTTTTTTTATAAGTGGATCCCTTTTGGGGTTTCTAAGAAAATAATGGAATCGTCACACTAGTATATAGACCATCTCGCGGTCCCATATACTCATCGGATTCCATCGCGTTTGTGAATCCTACATGTATCGGGATTAAACTAAATTAATGTAGTAAAGCATACATGCGGGGACGGATTTTTATTTTCGTCCAAAATAACCACTTTTGGGACGGATTTTTATTGCGTCTATTTCAACAAGTTGGCATGTATGATTTGAAGACATTAGTTTAGGGAAATCTCGGTACATGGAAACCGACTTGAGTCACGGAGTGTTAGACCCTAACTAGAATTGTGTGGCTTGTGCTCGGCTTGAATATGAGGCTCAAACGTCACCCCCGGCATGTAGTCATGAACTACGCCACGGGCTGAGGTTTACCGCTTCGAAAGAGCCAAGGTCGAGTGGAGCTTGAAACTTTCTAGGACGGGCCTCGACGGGTTTGGGGTTGGACTTGTGCGACTCGATAGTGAGCAATTCATAGGAATATGTGCATGTAGTGTGAGATCTAACAGGTGACAAAATATTTTTTATATATATATTTTTTTCAAAAGAAATAAAAAAACAAATAAGCACATAATTACAACTTTCGAATCACCCGTGTGACCGATAAAATAGAACATAAAATTAAAACAGTCCGAATTTCAGAATAACCACTGATGCAGGCAACTGTGCCCACACCCCCATCATACTGCTCTGTTCTGAGACCTGTTTCTGTTCTGGGAACCAACCCAGAAGCGTGCGCCTCTGAGTGTTGATACGAGACGCGCGCGCATGGCGCGATGCTATTGGGAGGCGCGCGCTTCTGGGCACACCTGTCAGATTGTCAGATTTTGGACTCAGGGGATTGCCCTGATCCTATGTGCATATTGTAACCCCTGCAGAAATGATTAGTGGAGAATATCAGAAGAAGAAGATGAAGAACATGAAGAAGCGGGCGATTCTGGTCCTTGATGCGGGATGCGCGCGCCTTAGGCTGAAGAGGCCAGAAGCGCGCGCCTCCCCCATCAGGAGTCAGAATGCCAAGAAAAGATGTAGATTTTGATCAGAATGCAAGTTTAACCCTCAAAGGTCCCCAGCGGAGTCGCCACTGTAGATACCCCGGGGGAGCCCACGGCTTTAGGCTAGAGCGCGTGAGTTATCCTAGGATGTCTAACTTGTTTTTAGAGTCGCCACCTATGTTTTGAGGAACATAAGAAAAACCTATTGATAATAGCCTAAGTTTGATTACGAAAACAGAGATTCTTTGTTTTGAGGTTCGGGGGTTAGATTAAGAGATGGGAAGTACCGAAACACCCATCTCGCCCAACTAAAGTTGGTCTTGCTTGATCAAAATCTACATGAATGATAAACGTTCTTCTTCTTCTTCTTTAAATCATAAAAGGGGTTTTAAAATGGAGGTTGGAATGTAGGAGATAACTCTTTAACCGACCTCAATGAGATGAGGTGACTATTAGAGTCATGTCCCAAAATGATTTGGGTGATTGCACTTTGATAAAACAAAAAGAAAGAGAAAAGAGATGAAGTTAAGAAGAGGAAAGAAATAACTTTACCTAGACTTCAAGGGACTTCAAACACCTCTTGATGAATCCTTTGGAGAAATCCTTTGGAAATGCTTTGTAAGTGTGATATTTTAGTGTCTTATTGAGAATGTAAGATTGAGAGCCAAAGGTCCAAGGTCCTTGAAAATGGAGGTAAAGGGGGGTTTTTATAGGTGAAAGAGAGATGTTTTTGGTGCCAAAATTCAGTCACAAGAAATCTTTCCCGGGCAAAATCCTGTAAATTGAGCAAGGGAGAGAATCCTGGCCAGAAATCTGTCACTGACGCCCAGAGGCCCGCGCTTCCTGCTTTGGGGGCGGGAGGCGCGCGCGTCTGGATCCTCCTGTCGGAGGCGCGCGACTCAGAGAAGGCGATTTTGACAGAATGGACTAGAAAGTCAGCCCTGTTATTCAGTTTAGTCCCTGGACTTAACGAAGTCAGTCAGGAACTTAACGGAAGTGACAGAAACTAATGAGAAACACTTAAAATGGGGAGAAACACAAGATCAAATGTGCAATCGGGGTGAGCGGTCCAGGCGGGGTGTCTACAGCTACCACTCACCAAAATGTGCCTACCACTCACGCTTCATTTGTCCCGCCGGGCGGTTTTCTCGTATACCCGCCGGGGTTCAACTTGTATGACACAATCCCAAGTAGCCGAGCACCCTTGGCTCCAGCTACCATTGGCCTTCCACCTCCGGCTTTGCCAACCACATCCCGAGAAGTGCCTTACCCACTTTACCACCCAATGGCCCAAATCCCTGAGGCTATCCCACCATATATCCCGACAAGTAACCCAGCACCAGGGTATGTCTACACCCATTTACCACCTCAAAATCCTCCTCCAATGGTCCCATCCATCACTTCACCTCCCGCCACAATGCCAGTAACGAGCCAAAGTGTAACGCCCCGAAATCTTAGGTTTGATATGAACCATAGAATTCGACACGTCCCTACTACTAATATCTGGATATAAACCAAAACTAATACAACTATACACCCCTAATAATCAAGGAAATACGTTACTTGAGATGGTTCAAACACTTCACCCCACTTAAACTTTACATTCCCATTAACTAATCTTAACTTTTAACTGCTCGGCATATAAGTCGGCAAAGAAAAGATAACAACATAATATATACATACATACAACTGTACCCAAAAGTTCTGAGTTCAAGTCACTCAGATTTAACCGTCGTCTTCACAACTAATTAGTAACATTTAACCTACCCAAAAGTGGTTTCCCCCGAAAAGAACTTGCTACAACGATCCTCACCTCGTGCTATCACTAGCCTTCTTGGAATCTAAGGAAAACAAAGAAACAATAAATGGGGTGAGATAAAATCTCAGTAAGTTACTACTATAGCTACATGATATAGCTACATGATATGCATACATATGATAATGAAGCATAGAAGGATCACATACAGCAATGCATCAAGTAGCAAGTCATATGAGTAGCTAATCCTACCCATTATGCAACACGTATAACTAAGTACACATTACAAAGGATATTTCTTTTCTCCTTATTACTCCATACCCATTCATAACCAAAACTTTCAACTGATGTTACCGTTGATGTAGGCCTTCATAATGAACGTAGCTTCATAATATCAATGGAGACCCGTTACCTAGTATCTCAACCCAAGAACAAAAAGAGCTATTCAATCATTGTGCATAATGCTCCAATAATCGAGGAAGCTAGACCCCTACCGTGATCAAGAGTAGGAGCAAACGGACACAGATGCATAGATTCACGGTTATTACTTAGCCCCAGCACTCATAATAAACGTGAACCTATACACCCCCGAAACAACAAACCAGCTGGACACACATGTAAGTACACAAGTAATATTTACTTGATATAACAAAACTAGCTCTAGGCCCAAAGTAGGGGACTAGTCCATTAATCACATAAATTATGTAAGTACAATTGCATATTCTCGTCAATTCAACTTGTAGCCCAATGGATGTTCATTATTCATCATTTAAGCCCATATACATTAGACTTAACACTCATAATAACCTTCCCAAAACACTCCTACAATTACCCTAGACCATCCTCTAAGGCTAAACAAAGATCACCCCTTTCATTCACCCATTTGGAACCATTATTCATTCACAGGGGAGTATGTGCGGCCGCCCAATGAGGGGTGTGCGGTCGCCCACTTAAAAGAAAATCAAGAACAAAGCCTTCCAGAATATTGTGCGGTCGCCTGCCCATTTTGGGCGGTCGCCCACTTACTCGACAGGCCCAAAAACTGGGAATTTCATACTCCCTTCGTTTCACCGTCCCAAAAGTACAACACCTACTATAATAAACGTTTGTAACCATTACAAGGCTACAAATTCAGTACGAGAAAATCTTGGGGGAAACTAGTTTCTCCATAAGTTATAAAAAGTCCTGCTTTTATAGGGGTTAAAGTTTAGGGTTTAGGGATTAAGGTTTAGGGTTTAGGCCTTTTAGGGTTTAAGAAGAGTTAAAAAAACAGGACTTTTTATAACTTATGAGGAACTAGTTTCCCCCAAAACCAACTCATTCAGTACCAACCCAACTTTAACATTTCTTTATACTCAATCCCAAACCAACAACAACATTTTTTCCAAAAATTGACATACTTCACTAACTTTGCAACAATTGATACATAGAACAATTTTATAACCATTTTAACATTTAAAAAGGGGAATTAGTAACTTACCTATTCCGGAAAAGTATCGAGAAAATAATATTTGATCGGGTAGGAATACTCTACACAACACCCTGAACATTTTGGTATAATTAGATTTTAAAACTGAGTAGTAAATAAAAATGGGGAAAAATTGATTAAGGAAAAGAACCCTACCTTAATGTTCTTCTTGCTTAGGATGAAAGGAGCGTGAAATTGGTGTGTGTGTGTGTGTTTTGATCTTACCCAGGGAAAGTGAAAGAATGAAGATAAGTATGCATTACATGATATTTATATGCTTCCAATTAAACCCTTTAACTTCCATTATGAACAACTAAACCCTTATACTTATATTACACTTATGCCCCTAAGGTTTCAACTTAGTCAATTACTCCATTAACTATTATTACTCCTAACCACTTAAACTAACACATTAATCAAATAAAATATGCACATCACAAAAATATTATGCAACACATAAAAATGCACACATAATTTCCATTTAACACTTAAATTAAATACCACATAAATCACAAAATAAATTATAATTATGTAAATTGCAAAAATATGAAAATAAAATTGGGTGAGGCGTTACACAAACCGTGGTATCAATCAACTCAAGCCCACATGTGGACCCCCAGATTGGGTGGTTGGTAGAGAGATTGAAACAGATGGAAGAGAGATTTGAGGGATGAACGAAAGGAAATCCTCCTTGGGGCTCACCGACCCCAAAAAGATTGTTCCTCTGCCTTACAAGTTCAAAATGCCAGAGATAGACAAATTTGACGGAACTGCCTGTCCCCAGACTCATCTCAATGCTTACACTTTAGCCATGAGAGCGAAAGGGTGTACCATGCAGCAAATGGCCGATCACTTCCAACTGTCCTTGAGAGGAAACGCCCTCAAGTGGTTCTTTCACTTAAAAGATAAATCCCGAGCAACCTGGGATGCAATCAAAGAAGCATTCCTCACCAAATACCAGTCAAACCTAGAGTGGGAAACTAACCGGGTTGATCTGCAAAGCACCTTGCAAAAAGGAGATGAACCAATAGGGGAATTCTACAAGAGGTGGAATTATAAACTTGGGGAGATTTCCAATCCGCCCACAGAAGAAGAACAATTGGAAATTTTCCAATCATGCTTGAAACCTAAGCTGCGGGCCTTGATCAGTCATCAATTTTACCCTAACCTCCGGGCAATGGTCACTGTCGGGTCTAAATTTGAGAAGACCCTCAACGAGAAATCTTCTACTCAGGCCAGTGGCAACTCCTACAGATATCGTCCCCCGACAGGCGACAAAGGGAAGGAAGCCGTGGGAGCTGTAAACAATATCCAAGGGGAGAATCCGAGGCAAACTCCGCAAAAGGCCGGGAACTGGGAAAGACACCCGTATGTTAGATTCGAGGACTTTGGGATGCCCTTGGGAAAGGTGTTTGAGGGGTTAGTTAAACAAGGCCTTGCCAAACCCCTGGTTAACTTCCAACCCAGAAATCTCGAGAGGTACCTTGACGAGAGCAAGAGGTGTGCATTCCACAGCTACCATGGGCATGACACCGATGATTGCCCGCTATAAAACGCATCATCATAGACTTGATCGCCAAAGGGAAGCTTGAATGCCCCTGAAGTCCAAATGTGATCAACAACTCCTTCCCCAACAACCATGGCATTAATATGATTGAATTTGGGCCAGCCGATGTGAACATGATTGAGTTCGGAGAGCCGACACCGATAAACCTTTTGGAATTCAATGTCCCGATGACTGAGATTGGGGAGGAATGGAAGGAAACCCTATGGACATGTGTGCAGGAAGGAAACATGAAATGCCCATCCAACTCTATGATTGCCAATGTGATGAGCGCAAGGGTCCCCCACCAAAATGCCGATGAGTTGATCGTGATAACGCTCACCGAGCATGAGCTAACGTTCGAAGAATGCATGGAGGAAATGGAAAAGTCCGTTAAGAGCACGTTGGACATCGAGAGCCAGGGCTCAAATGGGGTTTATCCTCCGCACGATGATTGCTTCCATGTCATTGAAGCATGTAGTTCATCCACCGGCAAAAGGACAGTTAAACAAGTGGGTCACCCCAATGGGAGGAATGGGTCCGAAATTGCAAAAACTCCGGAAGTCACCAACTATGAAGGGTATCTCGCCCGAATGAAAGGTTCCATTCGCTCTATGCCCTATGAGGAGCTTCGAATCTTATATGAAAGTGATGATGATGAGGTATCTTCAAATGTGCCTCCTCGTATTCCTTCCCCGAGATTAGAAGAAGAAGGTTTTCCGGCCTTAGATGACTTCTTAGCTTTGCCACCGTTATCTCCACCGCCACCGTTGATTAACGGGTCCATATTCCCAGATTACTACTATTGCATGCTTACTCTGGAAAAACTCCGTAAAACCGTAGGAGTTGAGAGGAGCCAAAGCCACCACCCTGTCTCTCTAGAAAAGATCCGCGAGTCGGCAAACACCCCAAAAATAATGGTCAGGGTGAATGAGTTAAGAAGGGAAGCATGGCCATATGGTACCCAAAACCCCTCATCACTCAAAAAAGGGGCGGAAGAGGTTGACGGCCCATTTGAAGTGAGTGTACTGACTCGATCCGGGCAGGTGCACACGGAGAACCCTAGAAAACCACCGCCACCAGAACACCGAATGCCTTCCCCTCTTGCTAGTGAGGCAAAAGCCCTAGATTCCGGAGAAGAGGATCCCGTCTTAACCCAACTCAAGAGGACACAAGCTAACATATCTTTGTGGTCCCTCTTCACTTCCTCCTACCCTCACAAGCTTAAATTGGAGGAATGCTTGGACCAAACTATGGTACCCACCACGGCTACCCCCGAAGAGGCCGTGCAAATGATTGGAAGTGTTCAATATGGGAATGTCATCACATTCACGGACTTGGACTTGCCAAAATTTGGGGCTAACCACAATGAAGCCCTCTACATCACGGTGCAATTGGATGAGCGCCGCCTTCCTCGGGTTTTGGTTGATAATGGCTCTACCATGAATGCCCTCCCGGCTAAGATGATGGATCTACTTAGTCTAAAGCCCACCGACCTAAATCCTTCAATGATCACCATAAAGGCTTATGATTCCATGGCCCACTCAGTCCTAGGGGTGGCTACCCTGAACCTTTGGTTTGGAAAACAGATGATGCCAACCGACTTCCAAGTACTTGACATCCCCATATCCTTCACCGCCCTATTGGGATGCCCATGACTCCATAAAGTCAATGGGGTAGCCTCCACCCTCCATCAGTGCGTAAAATATGCGCAAGAGGGTAATCTAACAACCATATATGGGGACAGTGTTACCACAGAAGGAACCAACACCAATGGGATTCCCATGTTAGAAATCAAACACGAGGAGAGCGGCATGGTTTTGACCGGCTTTACCGAGATACCGTCCAAAACCTACATCTGTTATGTAGATCTTATGCTCACCAAGGATAGGATTCCCCCTACAATGAGAATGATGCGTTTGATGCGCTACATCCCGGGGCTTGGCCTTAGAAGGAAACTCCAAGGGAGCCACAAGATTATTGAGATCAAAGAGCAAAAGACACTCCATGGCTTGGGATACAAACCCACCCCCGAGGACCTTAGGGTGGATAAGGAAATGGCTCGGAAAAGAAGCCAAGCCAGGGCTCAAGGGATTCCATTTAAGGCTCCCAACCTCCGCCCTTACACTTTCGATATGAGCCGCTACTTTGTGAGAGGAGGGGTCCAAACCGAGGCCCCCGAGCCGTAGGAGCCCATGGTGACCAATTGGGATAAGCTACAAGAGGATCTCAAAATATTCTAAGGGATGGTGGCTAACCCCGTAAGGAGGGCATTTCTAGACGCACCTAAGATGACCGGTCCTACCGAGACCACCATGAGTCACGAATACACCTTTAAGGGAGTGACCAAGACGGTAAGGGAATTTGAAACCTTGTCTACAATGGAGGTTGACCAAGAAAGGGAACCCGTTTGGGGTCGAAATGGTAGATGCATGTTTGAGGAGGTAGCTCCTAAGTGCACCACCGAAGAAGTCATGGACGACGAATGGAATGGTGTGGTAATGCAAGGAATGCTTGGGGAGGAGTTGGTCGTGCCTGATCTAATTGGCCTAAAAAAGGGAATGATTGCTGTGATAGGGGATGGATCTCCTGGGATATTTGACCCTCGCACCTTGGTAAGCCCGACGGACATGCCTCTGAAGAATTGGGTGACTTTCTCTGGACCGGTGGCAAGCAAGGAGGAAATGACCACGAAGCTCGGACTGGTTCCCCGCCCCCTAGAGTCAAGTGTCATAGGGTCCAATGTAGTCGAGTCCCCTCAATCGCTTGTCTTTGAATTTGAGTCTTCCTCCTTCGAGGGCCTCACGCCCGAGGATTATGAACTTGTAGCCAACATTGTATTCCCGTTTGCATTGAATGAAATGATAGACCTTTCTGAGTATCCCCTCATTGCCAACTTATTAGATGATAAATTAACTAATAATCTAAAAACGGTTAATGATGAATCACCTAATAATGCAGACACACTAAACGTACAAAACATTAACAATCATCAAAGCAGGTTGCTGACCGAGAGGAAAGTCGTGCCCAGCTGCCGAAGAGGTTTTTAACTAAGGTGAATTTGGGGACTGAAAATGAGCCGAAAGAGACACAGATTGGTAGCTACTTCAAAGGAGCCGAAAGGGAAGCTTGGGTTGAGCTACTTAAGGAATATGTGGATGTGTTTGCTTGGTCTTATAAGGTATGCCGGGGTTGGATTCTTTGATCGTTGAACACAGGATCCCCGTGGATCCCGAGGTGAAACTTGTCAAGCAAAAGCTTCGGCGAATCAAACCAGAATGGTCTTTGCAAGTCAAAGAGGAGATTGAGAAGTTGTTCCGGGTCGGCTTCATAAGGGTGATAGAGTACCCCTCGTGGCTATCCAACATAGTAATAGTCACAAAGGCCAACGGAAAGGTCCGATGCTGTGTCGACTTTAGGGATCTCAACAAGGTGAGTCCCAAAGATGATTTCCCCCTCCCGAACATCGACATGCTTGTAGATACAACCTCTAGTTTTGAGGTCAAATCTTTTGTGGATGGTTTTGCTGGATATAACTAGATTAAGATGGCTGAGGAGGACCAGGAGAAGACCGCCTTCACCACACCCTGGGGGACCTTTTGCTACACCGTAATGCCTTTTGGATTGCGAAATGCTGGGGCTACCTACCAAAGGGCCGCAACCGAACTCTTCCATGATATGATCCATAAGGAGATAGAGGTGTATGTCGACGACATGATTGTGCATTCCAAGAGCACCGGCGGGCAGCACTTGATAAACTTAAGAAAGTTCTTTGACAGGCTTAGGAAGCACTCCATGAGGCTCAATCCGGCCAAGTGCACTTTTGGGGTTTCTCGAGGAAAGGTTTTGGGGTACATGGTCACTGAACGAGGTATCGAAATTGATCCCCAAAAGGTTAAGGCAATTGTGGAAATGAGGCCACCACGCACCCAAACAGAGGTAATAGCCTTCATGGGAAGGTTGCAATACATTAGCCGCTTCATAAACTAGCTTACTCCCACATGCGAACCCATCTTCAAATTGCTAAACAAGAATGCCGAGGTTGAGTGGAATGAGGAATGTCAAAGAGCCTTCGACAAGATTAAGGCCTATCTCATCCACCCGCCAATCCTATGCCCCCCACACAAGGACAAGCCACTCTTGCTCTATCTAACGGTGACTGAAACGTCAATAGGAGCAATGTTGGCCCAAGAGAAGAAGGATTCAAAGGTAGAAAATGCCATCTACTTTGTGAGCCGTAAGCTACAAGGGAGCGAGCTCAACTACTCCCCAATTGAAAAGACTTGCGCCGGATTGGTATGGGTCGTAAGAAAGTTGAAGCATTACATGCATGCCCACCCAATACAGCTCATCTCTAAGATAGACCCCATCAAGTGCTTGTTGGAAAAGCCATCCTTGTCCATGAGACTCGCCAAATGGTCTTTCTTCCTAGCCGAGTATGATATCAGTTATGTGTCAAGAAAGGCAGTCAAAGGAAGGGTCTTAGCGGAATATTTGGCGGATTTCCCTAGTAATGAGGAAAAGGAGCCCGAGCCGCAATTCCTGATGAAGGGATCTTTGCCTTCGAAGGGGAAAATAGGTGGCAATTGTTCTTCGACGGTGCCGCCAATAAAAGAGGGAATGGCATTGGATTGCTCTTGGTCGACCCAAAAGATGAGGATACCCCCATCGCCATCAAGTTAAACTTTGATGTAACCAACAATGCCGCAGAATATGAGGCATGCACGGCCGGCTTGGAAGCAGCCCTAGAAAGGAATGTGAAAGAATTGGAGGTATACGGAGATTCGACTTTGATCATCAACCAAGTCTCCAACAAGTGGAAAACACTGGAACCTGGTTTGCAGAAATATCATGCCTACATGGAAGAGCTCATAGCACAATTCAAGGAAGTTAGCTTCCACTACTTGCCGAGGGACCGGAACCATTTCGCCGACGCCTTAGCTACTTTGGCCTCATTGGTAGAAATCCCCGAGGGAAAGTCAATAAAACCTTTCCGAGTTGGGAGGAAAGAAAATCCGGCGTACTGTTGTGAGATTGAGGCCACCCCAGAAAAGGTGGAGGAACCATGGTACAACCAGATTTACCAATTCCTCAAGGAAGGAGAAACTTCCTTCATGAATGAAAAGGGAGAATATGTGGATGGGGTAAAAGTTAAAAGCGTGGCGGCACTTAAACGGCTACTATCCCACTATGTCATCTTGGGGGACATCTGTACAAAAAGCACCATCAGGGCCTTCTCCTTAGGTGTATAAGCATGGAAAAGGCAAAAGAGATCATGCAAAAAGTTCATGGCGGAGTGTGTGGTCCTCATATGAATGCGAGGGCATTAATGCAAGTCATCTTACGGATGGGATACTTTTGGATCTCAATGGAGACCGATTGCATACAATTTGTGAAGAGGTGTGATAAGTGTTAGTGGTTCTATAACCTCAACCACCTACCTCCTCACCATCTCTACTGTATGACCACGCCATGGCCTTTTTCAACATGGGGCATTGACATCATTGGGAGAATTTCCCTGCCCGGGAGCAATGGCCATGAGTTTGTTTTGGTAGCCGTGGATTACTTCACAAAGTGGGTAGAGGATAAATCCTACAGGGTCCTCACTTCCAAGAAAGTTGCGGGATTTATAAAGGAAAACATCATGTGTCGGTACGGGGTCCCAAACGAAGTTATCACCGACAATGGCTCGTACTTCAAAGGTGAATGCGATCAATTACTGGGAGAATTCCGAGTCACTCGCCACAAATCCTCCCCATATAGGCCTCAGACCAATGGTGTAGTGGAGGCCGCCAACAAAAAGCTCGAAAGGATTATTAAGAAAATGGCAACACGGGGAAGAGATTGGCCCGAAAAGCTACATCTAGCACTGTGGGGCTACCGGACCTCGGTTAGAACCGCCACTAGGGAAACCCCTTTTTCTTTGTGTTGGAATGGAAGCCATACTCCAGTTGAGCTGGAGGTACTGTCATTGAGAATTTTGTTGGAGAACAAAATCCATGAGGTTGATTGGCTTCGGAGCCGGCATGATGAATTGGCCTTCTTGAACGAACGTCGTCTGAAGGCAATGGAGCACATCCACGCCTACCAAGGGAGAATGGCGCGAGCTTTTGATAGAAAGGTGAAGCCCTGACAAATTCGGGTAGGAGATTTGGTCCTTAAGGAAAAACCCCCGGGAGGTCTAACCCCGACGGAAAATGGGAGCCCGTGTGGATCGGTCCCTTCGTGGTACAGGAAATCTTCTCAGGAGGTGCAATGAGACTTGCGGACTTGGATGGCAACCCCTTCATGCACCCGGTCAACGGTGATAAGCTCTGTCGTTACTTTGTTTTTTTTAAAAAAACTTGTAGGTGCCAAAAGAAGATACCCACCTAGATTGAAAACCCATTTTGTCAGTCTAGAGAAAAAATAGGGTCGCACCCAAAATTTGTAAAAAGTGAACTACGATGACCTGAGCCCCTTAGTCTCATTTGTAAGAGGGGAACGTAGGCAGCCAATTATTGGTCTGGTCTAAAAAATAATGAAAATCAAATTTGGGTTCGAGCAAAGACTCCGTGTGAATGCAAATTGGCTTCATAAGTGACCATTTTCATTACAGTTAAAACACTTCTTTGATGAGTTCAAGCACGGTCTACTCTCAATTCAGCAAACATGCCTAAGACATAACTAAGACACCTAAAATGAACTAATGTGTCTGCAATGGTAATGGGTGGATACATGGAAATGTAGGACTATCACTGTTCCTCGTCCCTCCGCTTCTTCCTTTGACTTCTTCGAGTCTTCTTTTTCCGTACCTCAAAGAGGTCGATCTCCCCTCTACCATGATCGGGTACCCTCCCGACATCCTCAACCAGCCCGGTTGCCCTCAAAGCTGCGTTGGAAGCTACCTAAGCTCGAAGATCTTCTATTCGTGCCTCTGCCCTAGGCATCTCAGCCATTCTCCTATCAGTCAAGGCTTGATAGTCTCGACAATGTCTCCAGTAATGTTATGGCCACTCGCCACGGCCTCGGTCTCTCTCAAAACCCTGCTAGGGTCATGAGTCCCACCAAGAATAGTCTCACGCCTCTCCTCAATGAGCCTCTAAGTCTGTCCCATAGTCTGTTCATACCAGTCCAAGTTGACCGTGGTTAGAACCATGCTGGCTGCACGCCCAAGAAGCACCCAAGCCAGAAAGAGGGAACAAGTCCACAATCGGGAAAGAACTGAAATAGTGGAAGAATCCCACATAGACAAAGGTGGAAGCTTCAAATGCTCCGGGTTAACACCGGACCACTCCAATAGTGGAGTCTGCAGTAATCCAAACTGACGACGGACCAAAGAACGGATGTAGTAAGATGATCCCAAGAGTCCCGGCACCCGAACAAAAGGGGAACTGTCCTGATACTCCCGTATTGAGCCGATACGCCAATGTGGGACCGACCAACGGATCTCAGCAGTCGTGATGCGAGCCATATAAGCCTCCCAGTCACTCTGAATGAAATCCAAGAGGATGCCTCTCAAGGAATAAGACCACGGTCTGTGAGAGACAGGAGCCTCGGGAATGACCATCAACCTCTCCCTCAACCACAAAGTGAGTAAGGTGGGGCTACCGTTACGCATGAAGCCATCTCCCAAAGCCAAGCGGTCTATGCCATGAAGGGTTTCGCCCAAGATCAAGGGGACAATATCCTTCCCCGCACGACACTCCTCTAGGACACTCAGTAAAACCCTATGACAAGTACCTTTGGAGCCAACCATGTAGAAAAAGGCAAGAATGCACAAACCAAAAGCATTCCAAGAAGCCTCATCCGTGTGATCCATGAACTTCTCGGGGGGATCCGAAATGTTAATGAAAGTGTGATTAAGGACCATGCATTGGGCCTCTTCCAAAGGAATGTCGAGAAGAGAAACCAACCTTTTGACACACATGATGTCATCAACCGAGGGAAGAGCAATGACCTCCGTGTCCATGCCACCCACTAAAGCCTTGAAATCCTCATAGGTTGGAGTGATTTCGTTGTAGGAGAAGCAATATACATGTCTCCTAACATCCCAAAAGGACGCATCGGCTCTTAATAGCTCAAGATCCGGGATGAACTCCTTGAGAGACCACAGGGATTGAAGACCGAATTTGGACTGGAAAACTCCCTTGTGACTCCTCATATGGTGCCGCATCCAAAGCCTGAGGTTACCCTCAAAGCATTCTTGATGAATTTTTGACAATTTTGGTGGTTTTTCCATGAGAAAAGGCTCCATGGAAGAGAAATCTTTCGAAATGAAGATGATGAACTGATTGATGAACCTCAGACTGTGGCATTTAAGAAGATAACCAGGCCTGGAACAAAATTAAATGAAAAAGGAGTGTTTCCTCTCCTAGCCGTACGGCTACTTTAGCCCTACCAGAATTAATGATTTCTTGTTGAGAGTTAGCTTTGTGGTCCTACCCATTCAAAGCCCCTTCCCAACCAATGTCATAAATACCCCTGAAAAATACCCGTTTTGGCTCATGCAACTTAAATTGAACCTAGAAAGGTTAGGTTCCCAGTGAAAATGAAAACCAGGTAGTCCATAGATGGACGTAAGACCAGCTTTATTGTGAAATTGACCTGGCCATGTTTTGTAAGCCCGAGTCAAGAATGTGAACCTTGTGAAATTGACCCGACCGTGTTTCGTAAGCCCGAGTCAAGAATGTGAACCTTGTGAAATTGACCCGGCCGTGTTTCATAAGCCCGACTCAAGAATGTGAACCTTGTGAAATTGACCCGGCCGTGTTTCGTAAGCCCGAATCAAGAATGTAAACCTTGTGAAAATTAACCCGGCCGTACTTCGTAAGCCCAGGTTAAGAGTGTGATTTAACCCGGGCGTACTTCGTAATCCCAGGTTAAGAATGTAAAATTATCCCGACCGTACTTCGTAAGCCCAGGTTAAGAATGTGAAATTAACCCGGCGATACTTCGTAAGCCCAGGTTAAGAGTGTAAAATTAGCCCGGCCGTACTTCGTAAGCCCAGGTTAAGAGTGTGATTTAACCCGGCCGTACTTCGTAAGCCCAGGTTAAGAATGTGAAATTAGCCCGGCCGTACTTCGTAAGCCCAGGTTAAGAGTGTGATTTAACCCGGCCGTACTTCGTAATCCCAGGTTAAGAATGTGAAATTAGCCCGGCCGTACTTCGTTATCCCAGGTTAAGAGTGTAAAATTAGCCCAGCCGTACTTCGTAAGCCCAGGTTAAGAATGTGAAATTAGCCCGACCGTACTTCGTAAGCCCAGGTTAAGAATGCGAATTTAGCAATTTAACGTTGCCGTTCTTCGTAAGTTCAGTTAAAAATATGAAAAAAATGTCTTTTGGCCGTCCGGCGTAACGTAAGACCATTAGGTGTGGTGAGATGTGTCCTTTGGCCGTCTGGTGTGACGTAAGACCATTAGGTTTTGTGAGACTGTGTCATTTGGTAGTCCGGAATGACATAAGTCCATTAGGCTCCGTGAGATTCGTCTTTGGCCGTCCGGCGTGACGTAAGGCCATTGGATTTTGTTGACCCGACCATACTTCGTAAGTCCAGGGTAGAAAGTGAAATCGTGAAAGTCCCGGCCGTACCTCGTAAGCCCAGGATGAAAGTTAAGATGTTATCGCCTCGGCAGCCCTTGGTAGGGCGTAAGACAAGTATAGTCATGATTAGGTTAAGAAAACCTTTGTCCCCGAGAGTGGCCAGGCTAGATAAAACCTATCAATATGTCCCGGCAGTCCTTAGTCGGACGTAAGACCAGTTACCCTCGAGTCGACCCTCTCCGATAGAGCCAAGTCGATCGAGTCCAGCCTCTGAGCCATGCCCATTATTTGAGCCTCTGAGCCATGCCTATCCCTCGAGTCGACCCTCTCCGATAGAGCCAAGTCAATCGAGTCCAGCCTATAAGCCATGCCCATTATTTGAGCCTCTGAGCCATGCCTATTCCTCGAGTCGACCATCTCCTGATAGAGCCAAGTCGATCGAGTCTAGCCTCTGAGCCATGCCCATTATTTGAGCCTCTGAGCCATGCCTATTCCTTGAGTCGACCCTCTCCGATAGAGCCAAGTAGATCAGCCATGCCCATTATTTGAGCCTCTGAGCAATGCCTATTCCTTGAGTCGACCCTCTCCGATAGAGCCAAGTCGATCGAATCTAGCCTCTGAGCCATGCCCATCATTTGAGCCTCTGAGCCATGCCAACCCCCTTTAGTCAACCCCCACCGAATAGGGACAAGTTGACCAAGCTCAGCCTTGAGCTATGCCTGTTTAGGAAAGGATGAATGGATATCCACCTAAGGCCCATATGTTTGAGTAGCCTTAAAATCTCTCACCCGAACTACGTTAGGCTTGATTCCCTTAAATAGGGATATGTAAGAATCCTATACCTCTAGGTCCATCCATAGAACAAATCGGCTATGCCGTCCTCCCATCAAAATGGGATGCTTATAGGTTTGAGTAGCCTTAGAATCTCTCACCCAAATCGGCTATGCCGTTCTCCCATCAAAATGGGATGCTTATAGGTTTGAGTAGCCTTAGAATCTCTCACCCAAATCGCTATGCCGTCCTCCCATCAAAATGGGATGTTTATAAGTTTAAGCAGCCTTAGAATCTCTCACCCAAATCAGCTATGCCGTCCTCCCATCATATTGGGATGCTTATTTTGTCGACAACCCCGCTTTCTTCAAAAGCGAAGTTGCCGAGGGGCTCTGTAAGTACCCCAATCTAAAAATGACCTACTTAGAGGAACTCTTGGTACCATTCAGGATAAACCAATGGGCCAGGACCTCACTAGGATGAACCTGATATTCCAGGACTGAACTGGAATTAAACTTAGAAAAATCCAGAAGCTCGCCAAGTCGAGTCGTACGGATGGTTTGGGTACTTGGGGCCCCTAGCCGTACAGCTGGTTTGGGTGCCCTCAGTCCCTATAAATTGAACCCCATGCTGATCATTTCAGGGGGGAGAAAAACGTTTGTGAGTTGAAACGCTGCCAGTTTGAGCGCAGAAAGTGAGTGATATACACCTTTGAGTGATTAGAGAAGAACATAGGCCATAACCACAATAGGTGAGGCCTCCTTCTCCCCGTCTTCTTCTTCATCTCAAACTCTTTTTTATCTTTGTTAATATTACATGTTAATCTTATATTACTTCTTCTTGTTCTTGCAAAGTCTTGTCCATTTCAAGCACTTTATATTTCTTGCAAGTCTTGTCCATCTCAAGCACTATATCTACATAGTATACAAGTCTTGGCCTTTCCAAGCTATATATATTATGATTATATATGTATATGATCCAAATCATGAGGTGATTCAAGGTGCCCTTCAGACCTAGTGTGTGATTTATGGGATAAAACCTAGGATGATCATGATTTGTTACATTTCATGTTGTTGTTATTCTTGTTTGGCCATAAGAGTCATGATTGGGGGATAAAGTTTCAATCTTTATGATCCCAACCATGGCCTAGCCATAAATCACCAAATATAGGACATAAAGATTTGATCTTTATGTTATATTTGTGTCCCTAAAGGTTTAATCTTGTGTAATAAGTCCATTTTGGTGGTAAAGTTGCAATCCTTATCCAAAAATGGTCATTTTGGTTTGAATGTCATGTTCATCAACTTTTCATAAATTTCTCCAATGATTGCCTTTGATCACACCCAAATCTTTGTTTTTGGGGCTCCTCAAGGTGCATAGGAATGAACTCTTTAAGGTTTTGTTGTTAATCATAAACTGGAAATCAGCATTCCAGTCTATGTCACGACCCGAAAACTAGTCTCTATTTTTAATAATAAATACTTAATTATTATTTATTTATTTGCTTAATTATTTATTTAATTATTTAGTGAAGGTTTGTGTTTTGGTTCGAAAATGGTAAACCCAGCTCTGTTCTCCGACCCAGAATTCATTCGGGCGCCCGCCCATACGCCCATGAGCGCCCGCTTACATGTGATGTTAATGACCCGTAGTTTCTGCCCCTTGGGAGCGCCCGCCTGTTCCTTTCTGAGCGCCCGCCCGTACCCTTTCGGGCGACCGCCCGCCTCCAATTCCTGGCACCTATTCTTTAGTTGTTTTTGAAGTAGATTATAACTTCAACCCCTATTTTGAGTAGTGTCCCTCTAGGCTTAAATGACCATTATGGAGTACTCTAATAATGATTTTGGTTCCTTTGTGAATGTATGTGATATGGGATTTGATTAAATTATTATTTGGAAATATGAAGCACTTTTATGATGCGCGTTTATTCAATTCATCTTTTTGGTGATTAATTGGAATGATTCCCTATATTGGAATCAATGGTTGTTTATCGTGCTTGTATTTATTACTTAGCCTTTACTTAAAAGTCCAGCTGGTATTTTGTGTGTGTTTGGGCGATGCGAAACATTATGATGGCACAGCCAAGTCCATTGTGATGTTGACCATTGTTTTGCCCCATTATTTCCCTCCTCCAGATCGGCCTTGGATGTGAGATGAGCTAGCCCCTTTATGAGCACTTTAGCTATTGGTTTTCGGGCTTTGACTGTGTGTCACTGTCCCCTTGTTATTGGTTCCGGTACCGGGGATCTTCTCTTCAGGCTTTCATGCTACGATGAAGATGTTGATTGTTGATTATTGAAGCTGCGCAGCGACCTTTATTTGGTTATATCAGTTGGGAAACCTTGGCTAATATCCTTTGTTATGTGTTCATTTCCGCTGCTATCTGATATATGATAATTGCTATGTGTTATGTGATTTATTATTGATTATTGCATCATAGCATGTCATGTAGTTGCATTAGTAACTTATTGAGATTTATCTCACCCCCTTTCTTTCTATCTTTGTTTTTCCTTAACCCCCCCCCCAGGTGGAAAGGATTAGACTCGCTGATCACGTGACAGGACGTCGCGAGGGTTGAGCTTTTGGGGCAAGTGTATATTGGTGGGTTTACATTATATAAATGTGTAACTCTTTTGGGGATAGTTGTACCACACTTTGACGTCACTAAGATTTGTATATTTTATTATTTTGTAGTGTGAGCTTATGGGGCTTACACTAGTACATTGTCGTTGTTAAATTGTTTTCCAAAACCTGGTGTTACCATCTTTTGTTATGAAATGAAATTTTTATCTCCGATATTTTGGTGTTTTGATTAGTAAGTCAACGTCCAGCTCGTGATCTCGGGCCCGCGGGGTTCGGGGTCGCGACAGTTGGTATCAGAGCTATGGTTTGGCTCTAAGTATAAGTCTAGGTGGACTAGGATGACCTAGGTGGGTAGTTTGTGTTCGGAGTGAGTAACGGTTGATGTCTTATGCAGGTAATTGTTTGAAATGGCTAGAAGGAGAGCAGGCGAAGGCTCTAGTGGAGCACAGAATCAGAATGACTTAAGGGAAGAGAACCGGTCAATGTTCCAAGGAATGTTGGAGGCCGCTATGAAGGCCATTCATGATCAAGGGCCACGAGAAGAGCATGTGGCACCACCAAGATATGGGCTAGAGCAATTTCTGAAATTGAAGCCAAAGAGTTTGACGGTGAGCCGGATGTAAAGAAGGCTGAGATGTGGATCGAGTCTATGGAGAAAATTTATGATGTATTTGAGTGTTCGGACGAAGATAGAGTCCGATTTGCGGCTTATAAACTTGTGGGTGCCGCCGAGCATTGGTGGAAAGGAGTTAAAGCTAGTTGGGATGACACTCACACAGTGTAGCATGGGAATTGTTTGTGCGGAAGTTCAAAGAGCATTTCATTCCGGTAGTGGACCAGAACCGAAAGGAGATTGAGCTTCTCAACTTGGAGCAAGGTTTGTTGTCTATAGCTCAATACTCGGCTAAGTTCACAGAATTAGCCCGGTATTGTGACTATCTTGTGAGGACCGAAGAACAGAAGGCTATGAGATTCATCCGGGGTTTGAAGACTTCTATTCGTACTCAGCTTATAGCCCAAAGGATTGTGACATTTCAGGATGCGGTAGACCGTGCCTATCTTATAGAGCAAGATTTTGGGGAACATAAGAGGAAGACCGAGGTAGCCAACCCGAGTAATAAAGGAGCGCAGAGCAAGTCACAACCAAGGATTGATAACCGAGGTAACTTTGGGGGACAATCTCAGTCCCGAGGACAACAAAACCCAAGGAACCCGGGCACTACTTCCGGGAACCAAGGGAACCAAAACAGGAGACTTTGTTCGTATTGTCAAAGGGAAGGTCATTCAGAGGACCGGTGTTGGAAGAAACAGGGAAGGTGTACCAATTGTGGTCAAATTGGTCATTTTGCAAGGGATTGTACTAGAGGCAGAGGTCAACCGACTGGGGTAGGAGCTGGGGCTCCACAGGGTCAGAAAAGGGATGCTGCGGGAAAGCCCAAGGTCCAAGGGAAAGTGTTTGCAATGAATCAACAACAAGCCACAGATGATCCTACAGTGATTGGAGGTATTATTTCTATATCTAGTGTGAGCGCACGAGCGTTAGTTGATCCAGGATCATCTCATTCATACATTTCTGTGCAATTTGCTTCTTTGTTAAATGCTGCATCTGAGTCTTTGCCCTATGTGTTAGAGGTGTCAACTCCTATGGGAGAATGTTTGGTGACCGATAGAGTATTTCGTGATTGTGACGTGCTTATATGTGGTCATGTCTTGTGTGCGGACTTGATAGTCCTTCCTATTCAGGACTTTGATGTTATTTTGGGTATGGATTGGTTGAGCAAGTTTCATGCTTCTGTTGACTGTCGTAGAAAGGTCGTTAATTTTTCTATCCCTGATGTGCCTAAATTTGTTTTTGAGGCTATGCCTTTGGGTAGAAAATGCGTATCATTTCCTTTGTGAAAGCGAGAAAATTATTGCACCGTGGTTGTGAGGGGTACTTGGCTAGTGTGCTTGATACTAGAAAGAATCCCCTAGTTTGGAGAGTGTTCGGGTAGTTAGGGAATTCCCCGATGTTTTCTCTTCTGAGTATGATATGCCTCCCGATCGTGAGATAGAATTTTGTATAGATCTTTTGCCGGGTACAGCTCCGATTTCGAAAGCACCGTATAGATTGGCTCCCGCAGAGTTGAAGGAATTAAAGGTTCAGTTGCAAGAGTTGCTTGATCGAGGGTTTATCCGCCTAGTGTTTCCCCGTGGGGAGCACCGGTTTTGTTTGTGCGGAAGAAAGATGGTTCGTTGAGATTGTGTATCGACTACCGAAAGTTGAATCAGGTTACAGTGAAGAACAAGTATCCTCTACCTCACATTGATGATTTATTTGACCAACTTCAAGGGTCCGTGGTGTTCTCTAAACTTGATTTGAGGAGTGGGTACCATCAGTTGAAGATTCGATCGGAGGATATTCCGAAGACTGCCTTTCGCACTCGGTATGGTCATTACGAGTTCTTGGTTATGCCGTTTGGGTTGACTAACGCGCCTGCCGTGTTTATGGATTTGATGAACCGGGTTTTCCATCCTTATCTTGATTCGTTCGTGGTGGTCTTCATCGACGACATTCTTGTTTATTCTAAATCTCGAGAGGAGCACGAGCAACACTTGAGGACAGTTTTATCCATTCTTGCGAGGGAGCAGTTGTTTGCGAAGTTTAGTAAATGCGAATTTTGGCTCGAGAAGGTTTCATTTCTGGTCATGTTATTTCTAAAGATGGGATTTCTGTGGATCCTTCAAAGATTGAAGCTATAGTGGGGTTGGAAGAGACCCGAGTCAGTGACCGAGATTCGTAAGCTTTTTGGGTTTGGCCGGCTATTACAGAAGGTTCATAGAAGGGTTTTCGAGAATTGCTACTCCGATGACTCAGTTGACCCGGAAGGATGTACCGTTTGTGTGGAGTGAAAAATGTCAAAGTAGCTTTGATGAATTAAGAAGAGGTTAACTACGTCTCCTATTCTTGCGTTACCGAATGGAATGACGATTTAGTAATTTACAGTGATGCTTCGAAAGAGGGTTTAGGTTGTGTTTTGATGCAGAATGGGAAAGTGATTGCGTATGCTTCGAGGAAGTTGACCCCTAGTGAACAAAATTACCCTACTCATGATATGGAGTTGGCTGCAATAGTCTTTGCGTTGCACAAATGGAAGCACTACCTTTATGGGGCGAAGTTTGAAATTTTTACGGATCACAAGAGTTTGAAATACCTTTTCTCCCAGAAAGAGTTGAATAATAGGCAACGCCGATGGATGGAATTGTTGAAGGATTATGATTGTACGATTTCCTATCACCCGGGAAAGGCGAACGTGGTCGCCGATGCGATTAGTAGGAAGTCTTATGTGGCTTCGATGATGGTCCGTGAGTGGAAAATACTTGAGGATGTTCGAGATTGGTCTCCTCGTGAATCGAGACATGGGGCTATTTTTGCGAATATTAGGGTATCTCCGACCCTAATTCAGAGGATAAAAGAAGCTCAAAAGAAGATCCCGAGTTAGTGAAGGTAATGGGTAAAATGAAGGAAAAGAACTTCGAGGATTTTTCTATGAGTTCAAATGGGGTGTTGACTTTCCGTGGTCGTTTGTGCGTACCCGATGTTGGTGGAATAAAGAGGCAAGTTTTAGATGAGGGTCACAAAACGAGGTATACTATTCATCCGGGTAGTACGAAGATGTACCAGAATCTGAAGCAACATTTTTGGTGGAATAATATGAAAGGGAAATAGCGGAGTATGTTTCGAAGTGTCTAACTTGTCAGCAGGTCAAAGCCGAGCATCAGAGACCCGCAGGTCTACTTCAGCCGTTAGATATTCCCGAGTGGAAATGGGAGCATGTGACCATGGATTTCGTTACGGGACTACCTCGTACCCGTAGGAAGTATGACAGTGTTTGGGTATAGTGGATAGATTGACCAAGAGTGCCCATTTCTTGCCTATTGACATCAGATATTCGATGGAGAAGCTTGCGACCCTTTACATTGATGAGATTGTGAGATTGCATGGGGTTCCGGTTAGCATTGTGTCAGATCGCGACCCGAGGTTTACTTCTAGGTTCTGGAAGGCATTTCAAAAAGCTTTGGGTACAGATTTGCGTTTTAGTACAGCTTTTCACCCTCAGACTGACGGTCAATCCGAGAGACTATTCAGATTCTTGAGGATATGTTGCGAGCTTGTGCGATAGACTTCTCTGATTCTTGGGATTCGCACCTACCATTAGTGGAGTTCTCTTACAACAACAGTTATCAGGCTAGTATCGAGATGGCACCTTATGAGGCCTTATATGGGAGAAATGTAGATCGCCTATCTGTTGGGATGAGGTCGGTGAAGCGAAGATCGTGGGTATTGATTTGCTTCAGGATTCAGTAGAAAGTTAGGTTATCCGGGATAGATTGAAAACAGCCCAGAGTCGACATAAGAGCTATGCAGATAACCGAAGGCGAGATCTTAGTTTTCAGACCGGTGATTTTGTGTTCTTGAAAGTATCTCCGAAGGTGGGTATTCGAAGGTTTGGGAAGAAAGGCAAATTGGCTCCGAGGTTTATAGGTCCGTTTGAGATTTTGGGAAAGGTTGGACTTCTTGCGTATCGACTTGCGTTACCGCCATCTTTAGACCGGTTACATAATGTTTTTCATGTTTCTATGCTTCGGAAGTATGTTCATGATCCTTCTCACGTGTTACCGAGGATACCGGAGGATATTGAGCCCGATATGACATATGAGGATCGACCGGTTAGGATCCTTGACTCCAAAGTCCAAGAATTGAGAAACAAAAGCATTCCGTTGGTTAGAGTTCTTTGGAGGAATCACAATATTGAGGAATCGACTTGGGAGCTTCGTGATGAGATAGAGAGGAAATTTCCGTGGCTTTTTAATTAGGGTAAGCCTCGTTAAAATTTGGGTCGAATTTTCTTTAAGGGGGAGTGAATGTCACGACCCGAAAACTAGTCTCTATTTTAATAATAAATACTTAATTATTATTTATTTATTTGCTTAATTATTTATTTAATTATTTATTTAATTAATAATTTATGTGTGCATTTTATATTTCATAATAATTTATGCCTAGCATTTTATTTGGGTTATTTGTGTTAGTGTAGTATTGTTGGGTCTTAATAATTAGTGGGAGTATTATAGTTGAGCTAGTTAGTGGGGGAAGGGGGCTAGGTGCAATATTTCAAATAATTCATCTCCCTACTCCCTCTATTCTCCCTCACCCTATCACCATCACTCTCACTCCACCTCCATCTCCCAGCTCATTTCTCTCTCTCTCTTCCATAGCAAAAGGTAAGTTTTTCTCTCTTCCTTCTCTCTTCATTTTCTTCCTCTTCCTCTCATTATTTCTCATTTCTTAAAACATGAAACTTGTTTAGATCGTCGTTAGGATCGTAGAGGGCTAAAAATATTCGAGTTCCGACAACTTTGAGAAATTCAAGTAAGTTGCTTTTCCCCCATTTTTATGCTAAAATGTTCATATCATACTTATATAATGCTTGGGTGTTATAATTGAAGTTTGGATGAGGTTGCAATTTATTGGAATTTATTTGGGAATTATTGGGTTTTTTTGGGGTTAAAAATGGTGAATATGTGAATGTTGGGTTTAAATCTTGTTTTGGGTTGTGATGGTGTTGTTTAGGTTCCCTTGATGTTTAGATGTTGTTTAGTACCTTGGAAACTAGTTTGAAAGCTTTGATTTTGAGCATTTAGTGAAGGTTTGTGTATTGGTTCGAAAATGGTGAACCCAGCTCTGTTCTCCGACCCAGAATTCATTCGGGCGCCCGCCCATACGCCCATGAGCGCCCGCTTACATGTGATGTTAATGACCCGTAGTTTCTGCCCCTCGGGAGCGCCGCCTGTTCCTTTCTGAGCGCCCGCCCGTACCCTTTCGGGCGACCGCCCGCCTCCGCCTAGGCGCCCGCCCGCCTCCAATTCCTGGCACCTATTCTTTAATTGTTTTTGAAGTAGATTATAACTTCAACCCCTATTTTGAGTAGTGTCCTCTAGGCTTAAATGACCATTATGGAGTACTCTAATAATGATTTTGGTTCCTTTGTGAATGTATGTGATATGGGATTTGATTAAATTTATTATTTGGAAATATGAAGCACTTTTATGATGCGCGTTTATTTAATTCATCTTTTTGTGATTAATTGGAATGATTCCCTACTTTGGAATCATGGTTGTTTATCGTGCTAGTATTTTATTACTTAGCCTTACTTAAAAGTCCAGCTGGTATTTGTGTGTGTTTGGGCGATGCGAAACATTATGATGGCACAGCCAAGTCCATTGTGATGTTGCCATTGTTTTGCCCCATTATTTCCCTCCTCCAGATCGACTTGGATGTGAGATGAGCTAGCCCCTTTGTGAGCACTTAGCTATTGGTTTTCGGGCTTTGACTGTGTGTCACTGTCCCCTTGTTATTGGTTCCGGTACCGGGGTCTTCTCTTCAGGCTTTCATGCTACGATGAAGATGTTGATTGTTGATTATTGAAGCTGCGCAGCGACCTTTATTGGTTATATCAGTTGGGAAACCTTGGCTAATATCCTTTGTTATGTGTTTTGTTCATTTCCGCTGATATCTGATATATGATAATTGCTATGTGTTATTGATTTATTATTGATTATTGCATCATAGCATGTCATGTAGTTGCATAGTAACTTATTGAGATTTATCTCACCCCCTTTATTTTTATCTTTGTTTTTCCTTAACCCCCCCCCCCCAGGTGAAAAGGATTAGACTCAGCTGATCACGAGACAGGACGTCGCGAGGGTTGAGCTTTTGGGGCAAGTGTTATTGGTGGGTTTTACATTATATAAATGTGTAACTCTTTTGGCGATAGTTGTACCACACTTTGACGTCACTAAGATTTGTATATTTTATTATTTTGTAGTGTGAGCTTATGGGGCTTACACTAGTACATTGTCGTTGTTAAATTGTTTTCCAAAACCTGGTGTTACCATCTTTTGTTATGAAATGAATTTTTATCTCCGATATTTTGGTGTTTTGATTAGTAAGTCGACGTCCAGCTCGCGATCTCGGGCCCGCGGGGTTCGGGTCGCGACAGTCTAGTTTCAGCAAATCCTTGTTTTGACTGAAACTGGACTTTCTTTCTGATAAACTGTAAAAATGCCATGGAGAGCCCTCCCCATCCGTACGGCTACTTTGGCCGGGAGGGCATCTTCCATTTTTCTCCTTTTCTGACCAAAAAGTTTGCAAATAAACCCTTTCTGTTAATAACTAACTGGGTTTGCTAAGCAGTCAGTTTCCCCCCTTTTAAATACACACACACATATGCACTTTCGTTAACTAACACAAGGGATACTCGGCTTTGCCTGAGGCGGCTTGGGTGACGTGAATCTTCCCAAGGCGTAACCTGACCTCCGAACTAAGAGAATCTCTAACCTTTTCTTTTGTTGGGTTAAATATAACGAAAGTGGCGACTATCCGTTATCTTTGGCGTGTTAACCGTGTTTGCGTTTCACGCCCAAAACCCATCGCGTTTCCGCGCGCGCGGGGCGGGATCCTTACACAATCATACCCTTTATAAAGGCTAAATGATCATGGGATGATCATGTTAGATTGTTGGTAGTGGTGCCCTAGGCACGTTTAATAAACGTTGTAATTGTTATCATTTATTTCATATCAATAAGAGATGTTTTGATTATTATTGTTGTTCATGTTTACTTATAATAATCTCCGTCCCTAGTACTTGTTAAGCACTAGTATAAAGGCTAAATGATCTGGGATGATCATGTTAGATTTATGGGTACTTATTTGGAACAAGTACTGGACATGACCCGTTGAATGAAATTTATGTCATGGTCTATGTCGAACATATATCTCATATTAGTTATGTCATTCGAAATCCTTAGACATGAAAGTTATATTTCTTCCACTTGATGAACATTTTGTTTGACATATTCAAACGCTAGCTTTAACCGGTAGTTATAAAGGGTATGATTGGCATAATCGATTCACGTAGGGAAGAATAATAAGCTAAATGGATTTGTCCCTCTACGGAGAGATGTCAAGCTTGGGCCTCTCGTAGGAATGATGTTGATGAAATGTTCAGCCGGACTCAAATGAATTGATTGGATCAATGTCATTTGGATTATCAACATATTCGGAATCGAGAAAGTATTGAACAAAGCAAGTTGACCGTTTTGACCATGACTTGGGTTCAATGACATCGTGACAAAGGGATTATGACATGTTCTAAAAGGAATGCGAACTTGTAATCTAGTTATACTATTTGGGTAGGTATGACGGTTTGCTAGAACCTAATCATATCTTATGGTTTATGTTTGAACCCATTGCCAACTTAGTATAATCCTAGAGGGCCACACACAATAGAACGAATCTTAAATAAGGACTATATTGGAATTTTGGAATTTCTGGAATTCTGGGGAAAGTGGGCGACCGCACAGTATGGAATGGCGCCGCCACACTTAGCTCATTTTTATACCATTTTGTTTCGGATAGTTGTGCGACCGCACAGTGGATTCTGGGCTGCCGCACGGTGCTGTCGGGAGGCAGATTCCTAATTTGATTAGGAAACGAATTTTGGACGGATTTTGACACAAGTTTCCTTTTGGAATAGGTCCTACTTGTGTATAAAAGACCAAATTCGGCCAGCACTCTTCCCAATGATTTTGTGAGTCTCCAAGAGTTTGAGAGAGTTTATTTTGTTCCAAGATTCTTTTGATTGAAGAACAAAATAATACACAAGAAAATTCCATATAGTCATATTAAATTGTGAAAGTTGTTTCCATAATTTGGTCTAGCAACCAAGATCAAGAAGCTCCTTGATATTCGTTCGTGGTGTGGATACCGCTAGAGGGTGAAGCTCATCATCTTCAAAGTTCGTGTTCTTACTTTCATTGTGATCAAGCTTCAAATCTCCACCAAGATCAAAGCTAGAATTCAAAGTCATCAAGGTTAGTTTTTCCTCTATTCATATTGTTGTATTTGATTTAGTCATATGAACGGATTCTATGGGGTTTGGGTTTCATAAATTTAAATGCTATATTCCGCTGCGCATGTTACATCGAAACCCAACAGTGGTAAGAGCCCCGTTCATGTTGATTATTTCAATACTTAGATCATGTTGTGGGTATATAAATTGTTTTGTGTCTAGCATGATATGAATATTGGATTATATGATGTTTATGTGTTATGTTATTTTATGTGGTTT
>JAOWBW010002088.1:71234-129850 GCA_026119855.1 Campanula takesimana
AAAAAAAACATGAAACAAAGTAAGCCCATTTGGAAATATAGGACACTGTACAGATGGGCTTGTGCTATTTAACAGGGTACTGAAACCTTCTGGATTTTTGGGCTTTAGCGATCCGATATGTGATTGACTGACTTAGTAATGGGCTTGCCCAAACGGTTGTGATCTTGAGAATAATTCTGAAATATTGTACATGCCAAATTGGTTCTAACTAGGGGTGGAAATGGTTCGGTTTAGCTCGGTTTGGGGTAATTAGAAGCCAAACCGCTTATACATCAGTTTGGAGAAATCCCAAACCGAGCTGAACCACAAATAGTCCAAGCCGAGCTGAGCTAAACCACCACAGTTCGGCTCGGCTCGGTTTGAACCACAGTCTAATTTTACGGTTAAAACGTGGCTTAAACCGCGGTTTGAACCACAACTCTTACACCATACTTAGAAATTAAAGATAAGGAGAACGGATTTCAATATGCTGATACTAAAACCAATAATGGTAACTCACTAAGAAGTCATTATGATCAATACTAGTTAAAAGGTGCATTTACTTCACGACCAACCTAAGGAACGCTGCCACTGGAAGCAAAACTAGCTTGTTCTGGAACCTTATTCCACTGACAAAGACTGAATATATTTCTAATCCTAAGACACTTGCTCTACTCGTTGAACTTTGGTAAGTATCATGAAATACATCCGCACAAAAACATCAATCCTAATTGCTCCTGCATTATTGAAGATATGGTCCTCCTAACAACATCAACAGTTGCAAGTGGTCACACCAAAAATAGAAAACAAAACGATTTAGTGTGGGATATCATAGGACATCAGCTATTAATCAATGGTCTATAATATGGCTCACCGGTTCAGCTAGCTCGGTTTAATGACTCGGCTCCACGGTTCAGCTCTACGGTTCGGCTCGTGGTTCAGCTCGAAAGGTTTGGCTCGGTTCGCTTGAAGGGTCAGACCGTGAGCCAAACCGAACCGTGTGGTTTATCAAATTTTGAAACCGAGCTGAACCGCATAAGTTAAAAAAACCGAGCTAAACCGCACTGTTTGACTCGGCTCGGTTCCGAACCGCGGTTTGAGCCAAACCATTTTCCACCCTAGTTCCTAACATCTAAGACAACAGATTTGAAGCTAGAATTAACATCCAGTTATACCATGCAAGACACTAGCTGATTTACCGTCTTAATCGTCTAAGCTGCCAACCAAAAGAGCTGACTACACTCCATTAGCATAAACTTTGGCCTGGAAGTCATGCTTCAGACCATAAATCTTTAGACAAAAACTTTGGAGACGATTTCACGTATAAAACAGTTTCGTTGAAAGAGTAAATGGTTATACATGAGACGGTCTCACGTGAGACTTCCTCGAATCATTATCAGTTTTGTTTAGATTTTTTAATGATCATGAAAAGTGAGGTTGTCCAAGGGTAGGGAGGAAGAAAGAGACCGTAGGAAGAGAACGCATTATGTAATGCCAGGAAGAGAACAGATGTAATGTCGACTGTGGAAATAGAGTAAATATAAGATGCCACAAATTTTGGAAGTAGCAATAACAAAATCAAAGCTAAATTAAATCAGATAGATCGACTCTCTTCTAATAAGCAGAGGCTCAAAAGTCAAAACCCAAAGCTAGCACTTGCATACCTAATAGAGAAAGTAGACGAGTTAACGATACAATACCAGCACATGTATCACAGGGCCAAGCAAGATGCAAAACAGAAAGCCAAATTAATCCAAAGAAATTACAACTCATAAGCTGAAACATCCAAAGAAATTACACAGCTTATAAGTCAACAACACAATATAATGTTTGCCTACTGACATCTAAAATAAAAGCACAACCGGGGCAGCACATACATTACTACGACGACTCAAGACACAATACGAAAACTTGGTAAAACATGACAGAAAGACAAAAATTGTAGTGCCAGACATAAAAATTGTTTCTCTCACTCTTACCATATGACTTACAGCTTGTCTTCAAACTCAGAGAGTGAGTGATTGCTTCCTTCAAACCCTTCCTCTTACGAATAGTTGACACCAGAGTGAAAGCCTGAGATCCAGTCTCCAAAGGATCAGACGACATCATCTCCCAGTGATCAAACACGCACTGAGGGAACGCCTGTCCAGATGTTGCAGCTCTCAAAGTTCCTGAAAATCCAAAAGACTCCACCACTGGTAGTATGCCTTGATGTTGTACAATGGGGTACCAGGCCTCTGCATTTCCTCAAACACGTGCCCACGCTTCTGATTCAGCACACTGTAAATTCCACCAAGTGCTTGCTCGGGAGCTTGAATCTCCACCAGGTACACGGGCTCAAGAAGACGAGGCTTGGCTGTGAGCATAGAAGCGTAAATGGCCCTCTAGCAGTCGGGATAACTTGGCCACCACCCCTGTGAATAGCATCAGCATGGAGTACAACATCACAACCTCAAAGCAAATACCCCTCATGTTCTCTTCTGCTAAACTCCTTCCTTTGATGCCCACTGGAAACCAGCAACCACAGAATCCTTAATTTCATTTAGATACTGCACTCCCTTACACATATCAAACACCATGTTAGGACGGTGGTCTCAGGGCCGCCGAAACACCAGATTTTCTTGGCAAGATCTTTGTCCCAACCAACTCCTCTGCGAGGATCTTAGAACGAACCTTGGGGTCATCTCTTGGGCCGATACGACCATCATCAATGGCCTCAGCAAGTCCTTCCTCCAATGCCTAGCTTCCATGTACAGACGGTTGTGCTTGTTGGTGACTTGCTCATCACAGTGCGGGATGACTTCTCGAGCACAGTTTCACGGAAGGCGACAACGGGGTCAGAGGTGATAATCTCAGCACACCCATGAAATCGTCCTGCAAGTCCTTGAGACAGATTTCAAGGTGAAGCTCTCCTGCACCAGCATGATGTGTTCACCAGACTCCTCAATGGAACAGATAACCATAGGATCAGACTTGGCCAAACGCTTCAAACCTTCAACGAGCTTTGGAAGATCAGATGCAACCTTGCACTGCACAGCAACACGCACGACGGAGAGACAGAAAACTTCATGGCACGAATAGGATGTGCGTCAACTTCTTTCTCATTGGTTAAAGTTGCATTCTTGGTGATGAACTGATCCAAACCGACCATAGCAACTGTGTTACCACATGGAACATCCTCCACAGTTTCTTGCCTTTTACCCATCCAAATAACAGTCCTCTGGACACTCTTCACGTACAGATCCTTCTTTTCACCGGGAACATAGTTGGGTCCATAATCCTCACCTTCAAACCAGTGGAAACCTTCCCCGAAAACACACGACCAAAAGCAAAGAATCTACCCTTGTCGGATGCGGGAATCATTTTAGACACATAAAGCATCAGAGGACCTCGGGATCACAATTCTGATAGCATTTGCATATTGATCATCAAGCGGTCCCTCGTACAAGTTCTCCACACGATACCTCTGGGCTGTGTGAGGAGATGGCAGGTGAAAATATCATCATCTCTAGGAGGGCAGTGCTAGCGGGAAGCCAGGTCTGCATGACACGCTTCATCATGGGTTTACAATCAAGTCCTTCTCCTCGTTCTTTCATTGTGACACCAAGCTTTGCAAGCATGGGCCACAGCTTATCTTCTGATCGTTCATGCAAGTGCTATGATCTGCTTGATGGGCTCATAACAGAACTGTACAAAACCACGCTTACAAGATGGAGACCCAGTGTTCTTGGTAGTCCATTTCTGGTGGCTGGATCAAAGAAATTCTCACCCCAAAGCCTCTCCATCATTTTAGACTCATCAACTCCAAACTTAGAGGCATACATCTTTGCGAAATTGGTAAGAGTAAAGGCCCAACCGTGCAATCCAGCTGAGAAAGCAACTGTACCCTTCTCAGGAAGACTTGAACATCACCAAGAAGAGGATCCTCATATGTGGCCATGATAACATTGGCATTCTCAATAAACCTCTGGAATGTCTGATAAGCCTCTTCTCCATCAACCTGGAGCTCAAGGAAACACCTGTCATCTTGTTAACAGTCAAGACAGGACGAATCCTTTCTCCAAGAGCCTGACGAAGAAACAGTCTCAGTCTGCACACAGACACCTTCAATGCAGTCCACCACAACCAAGGCACCATCAGTGATACGAAGAGCAGCAGTGACCTCGGAAGAGAAGTCAACGTGCCAGGTGAATCATAAGATTGATCAAGTACTCATTCCCGTTTCTTTCTCCCGTGAAGCTCTTGAGAGACGCATCGGTCATCTCATAGTAAGGGAAATCCAGTAGACTTGATTGTGATACCACGCTCAGCTTCATCAGCAGGGTGTCCGTCATCCTAACATCGCCAGCAACTTCCTGGGCAATAATCCCAGCACGCAGCGACAAGGGAGTCAGTGAGGGTGGACTTGCTGTTAGGATCAAGAAATGATATTAGCTCAGAAATCAAGTTAAACGTTAATTCAATTAAGAAACAAATGACAAGTAAAATAAAAAAGATAAATAGAGTAATGTCCGACCATGATCGACGTGCAATAACAGACATATTACGAATGTTATGCTTGTAGTCCATAATCCTGCGGAGCTCATCGGATGTAAACTTCACCTGTTGGGCAACAACACATTGATGATCAGACAACTAGATCTTTAGAGCAACTTAGAGAAGGAAAACAGTGACAGAAAGCTTGATTACCATTCTGGCTTATCCTGTTTAAAAGACAACTTGTAGAAAATTTCTCTTCGGGGTGACCTGCAACAGGAGATGATAACAGTGTTCAGACTAAATTCATAAACAATTAATAAACTACAACAAGAGGGTAAAAGTGGAAATGGATTGATTTAACTCAAAAAAGAGAAGTATTTTTGACAAAGTAATTGATCCAAAGCGACAACTTGGAACGAAGGGATTACTTATCCAGCATCAGAACACAACGTTCCAAGAAAATACATCTTAAGAAAATTATGCTGTCATGTAATTCAATATTGTTAACAATTAATTTAAAGCCTGGACATGTTTAATACACAAATCCATATGAAATAACATAACATAGTTGTATATCTGAGACGTTTCCTATCAAAATAGGACCTGAGACACTTTAACCGAAGAAAGAAAACTTTCAAAAACCTCATCTTTTAATGCCCTAACCAAGATTTAACAGCAATATGTAAACACAATTCAACACCATATGAGTAATTTACTAGACAAAAATCATCTGTCTAAAAAAATCAATAATAGTATGACATTAGCGAGAGAAACCACCAATCACTATCACTAAACCACTACTTGAATAGCTTGGAGAAACCAATATTACATATTAAGATTATCAAAAATGCTTTTTACCACAATTGAGTACAATATATCCACAATTTACCAGTGCACTCAGAATCTACAAAAACTTAATAAGAAACTATACATATAGTCACTTTGAAAATTATAAATTTCAAATAGGTATTAAGTAACAATAAAACACTAATAGATAAACCTAAAAGTAAGCTTGAACAAAGAAGGTATTAGTAGTTGTGTAACATAATACTAAATTCATCCAAAAATGAGCATTTGTTTTCAAGAAATTTCAACGAAATGAAATGTCCATTTTTAGAAAATTATGTACCATAGTTATTATCTTTTCCCAGAAAAAATTGTCACAAAATGATTGTTACCAAATATATATTTAAATAATCATTACATTTCTGCAAAAAAATAAGAACAAAAGTTTAGAAACTGGATAGAAGGCTTACACCTTTGTCACTAAAATTACAAGAAAACAAGCTTTTTGTTGAATGTCTCTAAAATGGAGTTCATTTAATTACCGATGATTTACATGTATGTATTAAGTCTATTGCCCGTTCATCTAAAACGATCACAATCATAGAAATTCACAAACAAAATCATATATACCTTGCGTTCTTACAAAATAAAAAAAACATGAAACAAAAGTTAAATAAATCGGTGCAATTGAAGACAAAACAGAATCAATTATAGATCTTATCATATATGAATATCTGGTCTATATCAGTATATAGCAATCAACGTTTGAAAATGAATCGCATAAAAAGGTAAAACACATAATCAATCAGTAATCTTGAAAACATAATACATCAAATCAGGAGCAACACAAAAGTGAAGTTGAATAACGACGTACAAAGATTTACCAGAAATCAATCAAAATTTTGATTAAAGCCAATCCAGATGCAAAATAAACATAATCAATCGAGCTACTGTGTAATATAAATCGATTGAATCGAGCTACTGTGTGTGTGGGAGAGAGAGAGTAGAGAGAGAGAGAGACGACTTCTTACCGAAGAAAAGAAGAGGAGGAGGCGGCGAAGTAGGGGAAATGCTCTCACAGTGAGCTTATACTGAGAGATATAAATGAGAGGCGTTCATTTGGACGCTCCCAAACCCTAATATAAAGCTAGGGTATACTATGCTGTGCGTGAGTCGGCCACGTCTCTCTCTGCCTTCATGGACTTTTCGACGGTATATTCCAAGGTTGCTTGTAGCATTAGCTTTTGTGGGTTGGGTCCATACTTAGCCCATTAAGATGTTGGGCTTAAACTTTTCTTTTATTTTCTATTTCGGTACATTAATAATAATTTTTCATATGAAATCTAATAAAATACATTCATAAATACTCTTATTATTATTAAGTCTCTCCAAAAGTTCACTACTGCTAGCTTGAATTGAGATTAAGGGGTGTTTGGTACCCCTTCTTAAGTTGGATATGTTATTAATCCAATAAATTTGATGTTTGGTAGATTAGATGCTACCAACGTACTAATCCTAACAACCCAGATAAGAACTCTTATACACTCTTATCCCCTTCATATTTATCCCAAAAAAAAATGTTGTGTTATTAATCCCTATGCTAATAACGACATACTATTAATACGAACTAATCATATCGGTCTACCAAACGAGTCCTAAGTGGTTAAGAAGTTCAATTAAAAAAAAAAAAAAAAAAAAAAAAAAACTATCAAATTTGTAAGTATAAGATAAGATATGAAAAAAATGGTAAAAAGAAATAATATAGGGATGAAATTTTTAGAAAATAGCTATTTATTTAAGATGATTTTTTTTAATATTAAAAATAAACGTCCATTATGAGATTGGGATGATTTCGATTCGCTCACTGCTTGAAACAATTTTTTCTTCAGTTATGGACCCTAGGTGGCAATTCTTATTGAAATAGATCTAAGAAAAATATCAATGTTGTTGCAATTTTAATGTTGCAACTGTAGTGATTTGGGGCAACCATGTTTAGAGTGTAGCTGGATTTGTTGTAAATAGAAGCCGGTGAAAAGATGAACGAAATCAGAACTAATGGCAGTTGAAGGTGAATTTTTCGAGCCAGACCTTGTTGAGGGAGATGGTGGGTGGTCATCCGATATGAAATGTGACCAAATGGATATAGTTCGTCAAATTATGAAGAGCCTAGCCGTAATATATGGAGTTCGCCGGGATTGAGAGTGTTAGATCGGCAACAGGGCACAATCTGAAAAAGAAGACTCCCGATACAACGGACCTCAAACGATACCACTTGCTTTCCTGGGGGGGGGGGTGTTAAGGAAAAACAATTTGAAACAAGAACGGGGTGAGAAAAATCTCAGTAAGCTACTAAATGCAACTAGATGACATGCTATCATGAACAGTAATATCCAATAATCAATCATAGCATACAATCACATAACAACAAATGAGAGGCTCCCTATCGCCAACCGTCCCATACCGGTTGGAAATAACGACCAGCTCATCATGCAACACATAAAGCTGAAATAAACACTCATAGGTGGATACGGAGCCAAGGTTCTAGAAACGGAACACCATCCTTTGAGAAGAGTCCGTTGAGCAGCATGAACGAGCTGAAGCCGGTTCCGGAACCAAGTAACAACAACAACCAGTAGTGGGAGAAACAACACATAGTCATCCCCCACGCGAATAGCTAGAATACTCACCATAGGAGCTAGCTCATCCCAACCACGATCACGGGAAGGGGCATCCCACTCAAGGCCACTGAACATGGGGAAACTGGGTTACCAGTGAAGTACATTATACTGGACTTGGCTCGTGCCATTATAATATACATCACTGCCCAAAACAAACACAACAATGCCAGCTGGACTCCATACAAGCACATAGTAATAAATACTCGCTTGAAACAACAACGGGGGCAATGATTCCAAAGTAGGGAACCAAGCCAAAATCATCACAAGGGATGCAAACTATTTCTCATGAAGAGATCAACAACAACATTAACACATGAAGCTACTCAAAAAGAGTTAAACGGTTATCCACATTCATACATTGCAAACATGGTCACAAACGGATCCAACCCAACATTCTCAAACCATACTCAGTCAAGTACCATTACATGTTTGTTCACAAAGGAACCATACCCTATAATTACCATAAGGATGCAACTATTACTCAAGGAGAGTCAACAACAACGACAACGGGAAGTATTTCATAAAAGAATTCAACCACGTTAAACAGAATTGCTCATAAGGAGCCCAACAACATTGATCATTAAAACAATGATTCCAAGACAAGGTTCCATACCAACAATCCTAAAGATGATACCCATAAGTTACTCATTAAGAGCACAACCCAAACGGTCACTCACAAATAGTACCACGACCATTACCAAGATGACCCTAAAAGCCTACTCATAGAGATATACTAGGATTACGAACTCAACTATCTCATCACACCTGGAATTCCAAAGTAGGAAATTAGAATGAATACACCTTAAGGTTAATCAAACCGTAGGTACCCAATCACTATTTCACATCTTACATCCGTTCATAGACGGACCAATTCTTAACACTCAACGAACTAAAAAGGTAACACATTCCTATACATGATCCCCAATGCACCAATTCAACACTTTGGTGTCCCATGACAACCCTCTAGGTACTATAGGATATCACTTAAAACCTAGACCAAGTCTTATTCTAAAATCAATCCGATCAGTAAAATAACTTTCAATTAAAGGGTCTCAAGGTATGAAGTCCTCACTTATCTCATAAAATGATCATAACAACTCAATAAAGTCACTCAATTGGGTTTACACAACTTGTTCACAATGGATCGATACAACTCCTCTTAACCTCAAACACCCAATAAAATCCCGAAGTATAAAACTTATAACTTAACCGAAAAACCTATACCATCTTGTAGTACTCGAAGAGAGCTTCGAAACGATAGTTTACACGCCTAAAACGGAGTCCGGATGAGAAAGTTATGGCCTCCGGAAGGTCGAACGAAAAACAGACAAACTGGAAAAAGGGGGGATGCGCGCGCCTCCATAAAAAGTGATGCGCGCGCCTCCTAGGTCAGAAGGCTGCGTTTTCGAAGCAGAAAAGGGTGCGCGCGCCTCCCTAAACATGGTGCGCGCGCCTCCTTGCCCGGAGGACGAAATCCGGCCAAAATCTGAGTTTCTACCAATTTTCTTACCCATTTCATATTACAACCAAAATCAAACATAATCAACCTTCCACCAAGCATAAAGATGAACCCAAAACAACTTCTAACTAGAATGGGGTCTCAAATAATACCATTTATCAACCAAGATCAAGATTCAAACCCAACATTCCTAAAATCACCATTTTCAACTCAATTCAAATCCAACACTTCCTACAAGTTCACCCAAGTGCCAAACCAACTTCTAAGCCTAAATGACTCATCTCGCAACATTTAAACAACACAACCAAGGGATGATTCAATTACCCAAATTTGCACAAAAATATGAATAAATTGCAAATAGGTTCCAAAACAACCAAGAAAGCCATATAAATCAACTAGAACATTAATAGACTTAAAGATGACCATTTTTAGCATAAATGGGGGAAAAGCAACTTACTCGGATTTTATCAACGGTGATGGAACTCGAAATTTCTTTGATCCCTACGATCCTATCGACGATCTAAACATTTACCATGTTATGAGAAATGAGAGATTACAAGAGGAAGATGAAGAAAATGTAGAGAGAAGGTAGAGAGAACTTACCTTTCCATGGCTATGGAGAGAGAGAGAAATGAGTGGGAATGGAGAGGATGAAAGTGAGGGAGGTGAGGGGAAAAGAGGGAGTAAGTAGGGTGATTACGAAATTTACACATTGACCCCCTTCCCTACACACTAACTCAATCATCTTATATTCCTCACTAACATTTAAGACCCAACACTCTACACTAGCACAATTAACCAATTAAATGCTAGGCACGACCACATCACGAAACCCAAAATGAACACATAATTATTTAAATAACTAAATAATTTAAATAACTAAATAAGCAAATAATAAATAATAATTATTTATTACTAATAAAATAGAGCCTAGTTTTCGGGTCGTGACAATCTACCCTCCTTAAAAAGAATTCGCCCGCGAATTCTCTCATCAAAATTTATAATACGAGGACATATCGAGGCTACATAATATCGGTTCCCGTATAGCACTCATAACTCCAAACAAGTACCTATTAGATAATTCAAACATAGTCTCCACGACTCAATAACCCAACATATATTACACACACTATCTCAAGTATACTCGTATTAAACATTCTAAAGTCAACTTCCTCTTTCTTCCGGAATTTCAGATTCCCAAGACTATCACTTGATCACCGATCCTAAAACATAACTGATTTGATCCCGATTAGCATTATGTCCTCAACCAACCCTTAATTCACCAATATTCATAAGTTTTACTTTTCCGGTTCTTCCGTACGTGTTGACGATCTATACATCAACCCATAACATACTACTACCGAACAAATAAGAGAAGGAATAAAGCTAACAATTTCTGTCACCCAATGACTCAATGATATACTCAAAATTTTACCGTTATCAACTATCCGGTTAAATATGATCCCACCACTATACACGCTTTCCTTATAAGATGGAACATCATACAGTCATACTCTTTGAATTCCTCGAATCTACTTGCATTATTTCATACTTAGTTTTCTAAGGAAATATATCCGTCCACTTTTGATAGTCCATTAACATAACATTTCAACTTGGTCCCAAAATAAAATAGAATAACAATCTGCTAAGGAAATGCTAATAAATCACAATCCATCCCAAGTCATAGATAGTTCTATTTATCAAGAGTTAGTCCTCGAAACACACATAAATACTTCATCACTTCTAATCGTTACTTATCTCAGTCCCTATTTGGAAGCATCATTATCGATAACAAGCTGATCAGCTTCACTAAAATGGAGAACCTGACTTAACTCCAAGAAAACATAACACCGGTTATACCTTGCAAGATAACAATGATACTAGCTAAATCCACCAAACAATATCAATACTTAAATTATCATCAATCTTTATTTTAATAATCGAAAGTTGATTTCACATTCATCGGTTCTTACTAAAGTCAAGAAATCCCAAAATATGCGTATCTCAATTTACATATTTGTCTACACTTGCAGAGATCAATTAATACCTCAAGAACCCATTACAAAACAATAAATCCTCTAGCTCATGTTAAAACTTGCGAACCCTTGCTCCTCCAAGCAATTGTAAATAAAATCCCAAATGGGTAATAATTCTCAGCCTACAACTTGGTGTGTATCAGTATAACATTAAGTCATTCACTCCCAAAATCAAATTACGATTTAAAAATAACAATCTTTGATAACACTATATCATTTATCCTTCCCAATGATATAACCAAGAATTCAAAATAAACGAACCCCCTAATAGAAATTGCCTTCGTTATTTCCTCATATTCGACCTTTGACTAACAATAGCCACTTATCAATCAAACTCTGACTAAACCACTGATCCACTTCAGGAATTTACTAATTCACCAATACAAGAGAACAAACACTAATTCGTCATAGTGACCTAATTGAACTTTCTGAAAATCTCACATTTAGACCCAAAATCATCTAACTCGAAGATCGACAATTAGATTAGAATCTATTAAAACTCAATCCAAACTATTCAATCAAGCTTCCCAACCACTCAGAGACTGGTCGGGATTATTTACAAACTTAGCGACCAAAATGAAATATCCGCTCATACTCATCTTTAAGCATTTTTTCAAATCTCTACTATACCTTTCTCCCATGAAGATTAATATAACTTCTCACCAAAGATGCACCCACTTATAACCCATTATGCCTCTAAGCAAGGTCACACAATCAGTATAGAAATACTCACCACAAATCAATGACAACCAAGAGATTTGGACCGCATAGAAAACTAAACTATACTACTTAACTTGTCAACACTCTATATAGGCGGCAGAACCAAATCACCTTACCTCCATCAGTAGCAATCACGAAATTTCGTACTCAGGGATACACCTCAACATAATTCATCTAATGAGGACAAACATACGAATATAGCATAAGGCATTTCCACTTTACGAAAGGTACACCCAAGTATTCAAAGACTCACACTCTCGATTCTCAAACCAACTAACCCCAATGAAACTAATACTATTAACACCAATCTATACTGGGTATTCCACAAAAGAAGAACACTCTACGCCAATATCACGACTCATAACTTAACCAACTTCTATCTTAACCTCATCTTTCAAGAAAACTTAGTTTTCTAAACCGCTCAATATCATAACACCCAAGTGTTGAAACCTATTCAATATCAGAGTTCTTATTCCCTTGCAAGGTCTAAAACCATTGCTCTGATACCAACTGTCACGCCCCGGAAATTCTAAAAATCATAAATATAAAATTTACATAATTAACATCTCCAAAATGCTAAATACCAAACCGGGCGCGTGAATTCTACTATAAACCAATACCAACAAACAATACCTCAACGAGATTTTAACTCGGAGACTAGAAACAAACGCGGAAGCAAGAACAACTGTTAATAATATAAATTCCCAATGGACGACCACGACCTTTCAACTATATACGACGAGGCCCTGAAGAGTAACTACCCCAAAGGCGATCAACCTGCTCAGAAGACTCCCGATACAACGGACCTCAAACGATACCACTTGCTTTCCTGGGGGGGGGGGGTTAAGGAAAAACAATTTGAAACAAGAAACGGGGTGAGAAAAATCTCAGTAAGCTACTAAATGCAACTAGATGACATGCTATCATGAACAGTAATATCCAATAATCAATCATAGCATACAATCACATAACAACAAATGAGAGGCTCCCTATCGCCAACCGTCCCATACCGGTTGGAAATAACGACCAGCTCATCATGCAACACATAAAGCTGAAATAAACACTCATAGGTGGATACGGAGCCAAGGTTCTAGAAACGGAACACCATCCTTTGAGAAGAGTCCGTTGAGCAGCATGAACGAGCTGAAGCCGGTTCCGGAACCAAGTAACAACAACAACCAGTAGTGGGAGAAACAACACATAGTCATCCCCCCACGCGAATAGCTAGAATACTCACCATAGGAGCTAGCTCATCCCAACCACGATCACGGGAAGGGGCATCCCACTCAAGGCCATGAACATGGGGAAACTGGGTTACAGTGAAGTACATTATACTGGACTTGGCTCGTGCCATTATAATATACATCACTGCCCAAAACAAACACAACAATGCCAGCTGGACTCCATACAAGCACATAGTAATAAATACTCGCTTGAAACAACAACGGGGGCAATGATTCCAAAGTAGGGAACCAAGCCAAAATCATCACAAGGGATGCAAACTATTTCTCATGAAGAGATCAACAACAACATTAACACATGAAGCTACTCAAAAAGAGTTAAACGGTTATCCACATTCATACATTGCAAACATGGTCACAAACGGATCCAACCCAACATTCTCAAACCATACTCAGTCAAGTACCATTACATGTTTGTTCACAAAGGAACCATACCCTATAATTACCATAAGGATGCAACTATTACTCAAGGAGAGTCAACAACAACGACAACGGGAAGTATTTCATAAAAGAATTCAACCACGTTAAACAGAATTGCTCATAAGGAGCCCAACAACATTGATCATTAAAACAATGATTCCAAGACAAGGTTCCATACCAACCAATCCTAAAGATGATACCCATAAGTTACTCATTAAGAGCACAACCCAAACGGTCACTCACAAATAGTACCACGACCATTACCAAGATGACCCTAAAAGCCTACTCATAGAGATATACTAGGATTACGAACTCAACTATCTCATCACACCTGGAATTCCAAAGTAGGAAATTAGAATGAATACACCTTAAGGTTAATCAAACCGTAGGTACCCAATCACTATTTCACATCTTACATCCGTTCATAGACGGACCAATTCTTAACACTCAACCGAACTAAAAAGGTAACACATTCCTATACATGATCCCCAATGCACCAATTCAACACTTTGGTGTCCCATGACAACCCTCTAGGTACTATAGGATATCACTTAAAACCTAGACCAAGTCTTATTCTAAAATCAATCCGATCAGTAAAATAACTTTCAATTAAAGGGTCTCAAGGTATGAAGTCCTCACTTATCTCATAAAATGATCATAACAACTCAATAAAGTCACTCAATTGGGTTTACACAACTTGTTCACAATGGATCGATACAACTCCTCTTAACCTCAAACACCCAAAAAATCCCGAAGTATAAAACTTATAACTTAACCGAAAAACCTATACCATCTTGTAGTACTCGAAGAGAGCTTCGAAACGATAGTTTACACGCCTAAAACGGAGTCCGGATGAGAAAGTTATGGCCTCCGGAAGGTCGAACGAAAAACAGACAAACTGGAAAAAGGGGGGATGCGCGCGCCTCCATAAAAGTGATGCGCGCGCCTCCTAAGGTCAGAAGGCTGCGTTTTCGAAGCAGAAAAGGGTGCGCGCGCCTCCCTAAACATGGTGCGCGCGCCTCCTTGCCCGGAGGGACGAAATCCGGCCAAAATCTGAGTTTCTACCAATTTTCTTACCCATTTCATATTACAACCAAAATCAAACATAATCAACCTTCCACCAAGCATAAAGATGAACCCAAAACAACTTCTAACTAGAATGGGGTCTCAAATAATACCATTTATCAACCAAGATCAAGATTCAAACCCAACATTCCTAAAATCACCATTTTCAACTCAATTCAAATCCAACACTTCCTACAAGTTCACCCAAGTGCCAAACCAACTTCTAAGCCTAAAATGACTCATCTCGCAACATTTAAACAACACAACCAAGGGATGATTCAATTACCCAAATTTGCACAAAAATATGAATAAATTGCAAATAGGTTCCAAAACAACCAAGAAAGCCATATAAATCAACTAGAACATTAATAGACTTAAAGATGACCATTTTTAGCATAAATGGGGGAAAAGCAACTTACTCGGATTTTATCAACGGTGATGGAACTCGAAATTTCTTTGATCCCTACGATCCTATCGACGATCTAAACATTTACCATGTTATGAGAAATGAGAGATTACAAGAGGAAGATGAAGAAAATGTAGAGAGAAGGTAGAGAGAACTTACCTTTCCATGGCTATGGAGAGAGAGAGAAATGAGTGGGAATGGAGAGGATGAAAGTGAGGGAGGTGAGGGGAAAAGAGGGAGTAAGTAGGGTGATTACGAAATTTACACATTGACCCCCTTCCCTACACACTAACTCAATCATCTTATATTCCTCACTAACATTTAAGACCCAACACTCTACACTAGCACAATTAACCAATTAAATGCTAGGCACGACCACATCACGAAACCCAAAATGAACACATAATTATTTAAATAACTAAATAATTTAAATAACTAAATAAGCAAATAAATAAATAATAATTATTTATTACTAATAAAATAGAGCCTAGTTTTCGGGTCGTGACAATCTACCCTCCTTAAAAAGAATTCGCCCGCGAATTCTCTCATCAAAATTTATAATACGAGGACATATCGAGGCTACATAATATCGGTTCCCGTATAGCACTCATAACTCCAAACAAGTACCTATTAGATAATTCAAACATAGTCTCCACGACTCAATAACCCAACATATATTACACACACATATCTCAAGTATACTCGTATTAAACATTCTAAAGTCAACTTCCTCTTTCTTCCGGAATTTCAGATTCCCAAGACTATCACTTGATCACCGATCCTAAAACATAACTGATTTGATCCCGATTAGCATTATGTCCTCAACCAACCCTTAATTCACCAATATTCATAAGTTTTACTTTTCCGGTTCTTCCGTACGTGTTGACGATCTATACATCAACCCATAACATACTACTACCGAACAAATAAGAGAAGGAATAAAGCTAACAATTTCTGTCACCCAATGACTCAATGATATACTCAAAATTTTACCGTTATCAACTATCCGGTTAAATATGATCCCACCACTATACACGCTTTCCTTATAAGATGGAACATCATACAGTCATACTCTTTGAATTCCTCGAATCTACTTGCATTATTTCATACTTAGTTTTCTAAGGAAATATATCCGTCCACTTTTGATAGTCCATTAACATAACATTTCAACTTGGTCCCAAAATAAAATAGAATAAACAATCTGCTAAGGAAATGCTAATAAAATCACAATCCATCCCAAGTCATAGATAGTTCTATTTATCAAGAGTTAGTCCTCGAAACACACATAAATACTTCATCACTTCTAATCGTTACTTATCTCAGTCCCTATTTGGAAGCATCATTATCGATAACAAGCTGATCAGCTTCACTAAAATGGAGAACCTGACTTAACTCCAAGAAAACATAACACCGGTTATACCTTGCAAGATAACAATGATACTAGCTAAATCCACCAAACAATATCAATACTTAAATTATCATCAATCTTTATTTTAATAATCGAAAGTTGATTTCACATTCATCGGTTCTTACTAAAGTCAAGAAATCCCAAAATATGCGTATCTCAATTTACATATTTGTCTACACTTGCAGAGATCAATTAATACCTCAAGAACCCCATTACAAAACAATAAATCCTCTAGCTCATGTTAAAACTTGCGAACCCTTGCTCCTCCAAGCAATTGTAAATAAAATCCCAAATGGTAATAATTCTCAGCCTACAACTTGGTGTGTATCAGTATAACATTAAGTCATTCACTCCCAAAATCAAATTACGATTTAAAAATAACAATCTTTGATAACACTATATCATTTATCCTTCCAATGATATAACCAAGAATTCAAAATAAACGAACCCCCTAATAGAAATTGCCTTCGTTATTTCCTCATATTCGACCTTTGACTAACAATAGCCACTTATCAATCAAACTCTGACTAAACCACTGATCCACTTCAGGAATTTACTAATTCACCAATACAAGAGAACAAACACTAATTCGTCATAGTGACCTAATTGAACTTTCTGAAAATCTCACATTTAGACCCAAAATCATCTAACTCGAAGATCGACAATTAGATTAGAATCTATTAAAACTCAATCCAAACTATTCAATCAAGCTTCCCAACCACTCAGAGACTGGTCGGGATTATTTACAAACTTAGCGACCAAAATGAAATATCCGCTCATACTCATCTTTAAGCATTTTTTCAAATCTCTACTATACCTTTCTCCCATGAAGATTAATATAACTTCTCACCAAAGATGCACCCACTTATAACCCATTATGCCTCTAAGCAAGGTCACACAATCAGTATAGAAATACTCACCACAAATCAATGACAACCAAGAGATTTGGACCGCATAGAAAACTAAACTATACTACTTAACTTGTCAACACTCTATATAGGCGGCAGAACCAAATCACCTTACCTCCATCAGTAGCAATCACGAAATTTCGTACTCAGGGATACACCTCAACATAATTCATCTAATGAGGACAAACATACGAATATAGCATAAGGCATTTCCACTTTACGAAAGGTACACCCAAGTATTCAAAGACTCACACTCTCGATTCTCAAACCAACTAACCCCAATGAAACTAATACTATTAACACCAATCTATACTGGGTATTCCACAAAAGAAGAACACTCTACGCCAATATCACGACTCATAACTTAACCAACTTCTATCTTAACCTCATCTTTCAAGAAAACTTAGTTTTCTAAACCGCTCAATATCATAACACCCAAGTGTTGAAACCTATTCAATATCAGAGTTCTTATTCCCTTGCAAGGTCTAAAACCATTGCTCTGATACCAACTGTCACGCCCCGGAAATTCTAAAAATCCATAAATATAAAATTTACATAATTAACATCTCCAAAATGCTAAATACCAAACCGGGCGCGTGAATTCTACTATAAACCAATACCAACAAACAATACCTCAACGAGATTTTAACTCGGAGACTAGAAACAAACGCGGAAGCAAGAACAACTGTTAATAATATAAATTCCCAAAGGACCACAGTAAATACATAACCCTGGACGACCACGACCTTTCAACTATATACGACGAGGCCCTGAAGAGTAACTACCCCAAAGGCGATCAACCTGCTCAGAAGACTCCCGATACAACGGACCTCAAACGATACCACTTGCTTTCCTGGGGGGGGGGTTAAGGAAAAACAATTTGAAACAAGAAACGGGGTGAGAAAAATCTCAGTAAGCTACTAAATGCAACTAGATGACATGCTATCATGAACAGTAATATCCAATAATCAATCATAGCATACAATCACATAACAACAAATGAGAGGCTCCCTATCGCCAACCGTCCCATACCGGTTGGAAATAACGACCAGCTCATCATGCAACACATAAAGCTGAAATAAACACTCATAGGTGGATACGGAGCCAAGGTTCTAGAAACGGAACACCATCCTTTGAGAAGAGTCCGTTGAGCAGCATGAACGAGCTGAAGCCGGTTCCGGAACCAAGTAACAACAACAACCAGTAGTGGGAGAAACAACACATAGTCATCCCCCCACGCGAATAGCTAGAATACTCACCATAGGAGCTAGCTCATCCCAACCACGATCACGGGAAGGGGCATCCCACTCAAGGCCACTGAACATGGGGAAACTGGGTTACCAGTGAAGTACATTATACTGGACTTGGCTCGTGCCATTATAATATACATCACTGCCCAAACAAACACAACAATGCCAGCTGGACTCCATACAAGCACATAGTAATAAATACTCGCTTGAAACAACAACGGGGGCAATGATTCCAAAGTAGGGAACCAAGCCAAAATCATCACAAGGGATGCAAACTATTTCTCATGAAGAGATCAACAACAACATTAACACATGAAGCTACTCAAAAAGAGTTAAACGGTTATCCACATTCATACATTGCAAACATGGTCACAAACGGACCCAACCCAACATTCTCAAACCATACTTAGTCAAGTACCATTACATGTTTGTTCACAAAGGAACCATACCCTATAATTACCATAAGGATGCAACTATTACTCAAGGAGAGTCAACAACAACGACAACGGGAAGTATTTCATAAAAGAATTCAACCACGTTAAACAGAATTGCTCATAAGGAGCCCAACAACATTGATCATTAAAACAATGATTCCAAGACAAGGTTCCATACCAACCAATCCTAAAGATGATACCCATAAGTTACTCATTAAGAGCACAACCCAAACGGTCACTCACAAATAGTACCACGACCATTACCAAGATGACCCTAAAAGCCTACTCATAGAGATATACTAGGATTACGAACTCAACTATCTCATCACACCTGGAATTCCAAAGTAGGAAATTAGAATGAATACACCTTAAGGTTAATCAAACCGTAGGTACCCAATCACTATTTCACATCTTACATCCGTTCATAGACGGACCAATTCTTAACACTCAACCGAACTAAAAAGGTAACACATTCCTATACATGATCCCCAATGCACCAATTCAACACTTTGGTGTCCCATGACAACCCTCTAGGTACTATAGGATATCACTTAAAACCTAGACCAAGTCTTATTCTAAAATCAATCCGATCAGTAAAATAACTTTCAATTAAAGGGTCTCAAGGTATGAAGTCCTCACTTATCTCATAAAATGATCATAACAACTCAATAAAGTCACTCAATTGGGTTTACACAACTTGTTCACAATGGATCGATACAACTCCTCTTAACCTCAAACACCCAATAAAATCCCGAAGTATAAAACTTATAACTTAACCGAAAAACCTATACCATCTTGTAGTACTCGAAGAGAGCTTCGAAACGATAGTTTACACGCCTAAAACGGAGTCCGGATGAGAAAGTTATGGCCTCCGGAAGGTCGAACGAAAAACAGACAAACTGGAAAAAGGGGGGATGCGCGCGCCTCCATAAAAAGTGATGCGCGCGCCTCCTAAGGTCAGAAGGCTGCGTTTTCGAAGCAGAAAAGGGTGCGCGCGCCTCCCTAAACATGGTGCGCGCGCCTCCTTGCCCGGAGGGACGAAATCCGGCCAAAATCTGAGTTTCTACCAATTTTCTTACCCATTTCATATTACAACCAAAATCAAACATAATCAACCTTCCACCAAGCATAAAGATGAACCCAAAACAACTTCTAACTAGAATGGGGTCTCAAATAATACCATTTATCAACCAAGATCAAGATTCAAACCCAACATTCCTAAAATCACCATTTTCAACTCAATTCAAATCCAACACTTCCTACAAGTTCACCCAAGTGCCAAACCAACTTCTAAGCCTAAAATGACTCATCTCGCAACATTTAAACAACACAACCAAGGGATGATTCAATACCCAAATTTGCACAAAAATATGAATAAATTGCAAATAGGTTCCAAAACAACCAAGAAAGCCATATAAATCAACTAGAACATTAATAGACTTAAAGATGACCATTTTTAGCATAAATGGGGAAAAGCAACTTACTCGGATTTTATCAACGGTGATGGAACTCGAAATTTCTTTGATCCCTACGATCCTATCGACGATCTAAACATTTACCATGTTATGAGAAATGAGAGATTACAAGAGGAAGATGAAGAAAATGTAGAGAGAAGGTAGAGAGAACTTACCTTTCCATGGCTATGGAGAGAGAGAGAAATGAGTGGGAATGGAGAGGATGAAAGTGAGGGAGGTGAGGGGAAAAGAGGGAGTAAGTAGGGTGATTACGAAATTTACACATTGACCCCCTTCCCTACACACTAACTCAATCATCTTATATTCCTCACTAACATTTAAGACCCAACACTCTACACTAGCACAATTAACCAATTAAATGCTAGGCACGACCACATCACGAAACCCAAAATGAACACATAATTATTTAAATAACTAAATAATTTAAATAACTAAATAAGCAAATAAATAAATAATAATTATTTATTACTAATAAAATAGAGCCTAGTTTTCGGGTCGTGACATATGCATCCTTAACTTAATTACATGAGCGTATTTCTATATTTTCCCCTTAGTTGTGTTCACAAGTTTTATATGGATCCACATAAATAACACTCGTACCACTCTAAATTTATTTTAATTAGAACAAATTGGTAGTCTTAAATTGTTTGTTATGTCAAATATACTCCGTCTATATTTTTACTTTTTTATCGGATAATTGATTGAATTTAAATATAACAAATTAGGAAAATGTAATAATTATAATAAAATTTTAAACTTTGCGATTGTTACAAGATAATAACTTATAAACTTTCAATAAGATATTCAAATTAATATAAATAATTGATCAAGCCTCAATCAAATTTACCAATAAAATAATCTATCAACACTCAATCAAATTTATTCAATTAAATTAAATTAACGTAACTATTTTAACCTGCGCTCAATCAAATTTATTAATTGGAATTATATTTGTAGGACGGCGGATGTGCTTGATGAATTGGGTCAAGCGTGAAAAAAGAAATATGGAAACAAAACAATATAGTTTTATCAATATAAGGGTAATATGGCTCACTTGGTAGGCCGACAAGATTAACCTGTATATATACAGATTTTTATTTTAAGGAAGAGTATTCGGGGTTATCTATATATAAATAGAGAATAAATTATGTTAGGTGCCACTGCAAAACCCATTATTTGCAGCCACCAATCTCTTTCTGACACATCATCCAAATGCCTTAACACCCACATCATCGTCCTGGTCTTGCCTGCACTGTAACACTACCATGAAATCCCCAAATTTCAAAGATTCGGGCAATGACCAACAAACCCAACAGCTTCATTCAGATGACGGAGATCGACTTCTTCCGTCGAGTTCAAAACTTCCTCCAACGTCAATTGTGGATCTCGGGCGTTCACCCTCCATAAAAAGAATTTCATTCTAACCCACTATTCTAATAGAATGTCCTCAAATCTCTTGTTAGGATTCATTGTTAGTACACCCACCTGATTTGATTGACCCATTCCACGTGTCTTTTTATGGACGTTAGGTTTACATGTAATGAAGTTTTACTTCAATTTTTAGAAAAGTCCATTTCTAGATGTTTAGTAGTTAGGCTGAGTTATGTTCGGTTTATCCATAGCGGTTTAGTGTCCCTCAAGCCGCCATCTTCAAACCACCAGCATGGTGCCTTAAGTCCTTCATCAAACCGCAGTTTGTGTCTTTAATGAAACCGCACTTCAAGTTCATTCATGAAACCGCACATGCATCTGGTGGAACCGCCGACCAAGATATTGAAGAAGTTATTGCTGTCATTTACTCCTTAAAGACAAACATTCGCTTTTCAACCGTAAATGAATGACTGGTGACTTGTCCTTAAACTTCAAGTCATGTTTCAGTTATTCTTGGAATGTCGGTTTGTCTCGCTTTTTGAAAAGTTACCGTTGTACTTTTCCAACAACTAAAAGGACAATGTCAGGTAGTGATCCAACAACTTCCTGCCATAAAGCAAAAGCAAAGGACGACAGTGACAGGTCAACCAATGGGATTGTGATAGCGCATAGAACCGCCATACAATGACTCACCACTTTGTCCAACGGTCACTAATGCCTTCACTATAAATAGCCTTCATTTTTCAGCAATGAAGGTTGCTGAGCTTCAAAGAGAATATCCGAAGTATTCAAGTTTGCTTTGAAGATTGAAAACCCAGATATTCATATCTTCATCATCTCCTTAGCAAACCCAGAGTTCTTCATCAAAGCTTCAAGCCTTCAAATCATCACAACTCAGCCTTGCACAGAAAGTAATCACTTGCTCGCCATCACTTAGATATTTTGAGCTCTTGATTTCTTTCCACACCACACACCCGGAGTATATTTTCTTATAGATTATATACCTCGAAAACACATGTTGTTATAATAGCATTGTTAGGTTAGATTGTTTATTTAGAGTTTGGATTCGTTTGTAATCTTGTAAAAACTCCTCTAAATCAATACAAGTCTAGTAGCTATTAGAAAATCCTAGGCTAACCACCTAGGTAGAGGACGTAGTTCTTTCAAGAACGAACCTCTTCAAATTGTGTGTCTTTGATCTTTAATTTCTGTCTTGTCATTTACATTTCTGTTTATGAGCTTTATTTACTCTTATGTGAAATGACTTGATAAATGATTTGCATACTTCTGTGATACTTCAGTTGTACCTTGTCAGTTGCATCATTCCATTTTCAACCACTTAAACCGCCCTACTCTTTATAATTCAGTTTGGCCATAACCGCAAAACTCCGCTGTGCATTTTATCTGAGCGGTTCTAGTGCTTTAAACCGCAATAGACCAAACTGATAAGCACTTGGTTGATTTTCAAGGGTATTTCGAAAAAGATTTTAAACCGCTATTCACCCCTTCTCTAGCGGTTCTATACCCTTGTTGCCCTTTGGGACCAACAAGTGGTATCAGAGCTTATCCACCAAAAATTATTTTACAAGCTTAACCGCTTGGGTGCTGATCCAATGGCAAACATAAACTCCCATATGATGCAGACATCCAACTCTAATCACTTACCTATTCTTAATGAAGATAGTTTCATCTTCTGGAAAGATAGGATGAAGAAGCACATGATATCTGAGGATCGCAGATTATGGACTGCAATTGTTAATGGACCCTATGTCCCGATGAAGGCTAACCCTGATGCAGGTACTGCTGGACAAACCGCGGAAATCAAGAAGCCGGAAGCTGAATGGACCGAAACTGATCAACGGAATGTGGACTTTGATGGTAGAGCTATGTCAATGCTTGTATCAGCTATTGATCTAAGAACTCACTCAAAGGTTCTAGATTGCAATACCGCAAAGGAAACATGGGATGGCATCATTGACTTTCTGGAAGGAGATGCCGACACCAAGAAGAACCGCCTCTACCAACAGAGAAGGCTCTTTGATTACTTTGTCAAAGACCCAAAGGAATCTCTTCTCCAATGCTATGAGCGGTTCGTGGAAATTGTCAATGTATGTTTCTCTCTAGGGCACAAGTATTCCAATACTGACCTGAACATGAGATTCATGCAATCTCTTGGTAGCAAATGGCTGATCAAAACTACCAACATTGAAGACAACAAAGATCTGGAAGCTCTTGATCTTCGTCATCTTTATGCCATGCTAAGGGTATTTGAATTCAAGCTTGAGGAAGCTCATGAAACCGAAAACAGATTCAAGTCTCTTTCTCTTGCCTCTTTCAACAATGCCACATCTCCAGTTTACAATCCAGATCACCATCAAACCGCATCTAATACCCATTTACAAACCGCTTTTTTTGATCCAAATATTCCAAGATATATTCCTCAAACCGCACCTTCAGAGTATTACCAACCGCCTCATCAACCTTACCCTCAACATCATCAACCCTATTCTCAACCTCAGCAATCTCATCAATCCTACACTCCGTCTCAAAATTCCCAAAGTGTACCATCCAGTTCTACTCAAGTTGACTTTGATGACTTGGATGATGACGAGTTTGCTCTCTCTGTGAAAAACTTCACCAAGTTCAGAAAGAACAGAGCTCAATTTCAGTCAGGCGGCCCTGCAAAGTTTGTCCCTCCAACCAGATTCAACAAAGCTGTTGATGCTAAGAAAAGGGATGATCTTGTTTGTTACAACTGCAGACAACCAGGTCATTTTGCCTCCAGTTGTCCCAAACCGCGCTATGAAGCCGCTCCTGCCAAGAAACCGTTCAACAAGAAGTTTTTCAAGAGAGGAGGAATGGTTGCTGAACAAGGAGAACGACCATTAACATGGATGGGTTCTGATACAGATGATAGTGATGAAGATGAAGGAGTTGCAAATCTTTGCCTAATGGGATTTGAAGAAAAAAAGTTGAAATTGACGAAAGCCTTCCACTGCAACTCCATCAAATGAAGTCAGTTTCACCAAGAACTCCTGAAGCTAAACAAGACAAAACTCCTACTTCACCAAACTACTCTCCTAAGGATCAAACCGAACAAAGCCATGATGACCAGGTACTTGAACGTGCTAATGTTATTTGTCAACAACACACTGTGCTTAAAAAGGCATATAAATTAATGGCTGCGGAACTTGAATATTCCCAAAAAGAGTGCAAGTCCCATAAGGAGGAGATTGAGAAACTCAAGCTCCAAATTGTTGGGATAGCTTCCATTGTGGAAAAAAACCGCTACCTTAAGGACAGAACCGAGGTACTTCTCACCCGAACCCATGATCTTACTGCACAAAGGGATGAAATTCAAAAAGTGACCGATGTGTGGACTACGTCTGGGGTCACCATGGAACAAATCGTTAATTCACAAATTCTCTCTAAGGAGAAAAGTGGATTGGGATTTAAAACTGATGATGGGTGTAAGTGTCCTTGTCTCTGTGCTGAAGGTGGTGTGAAACCAACTGAACAAACCAAAGAAATTCCTAAGGTGAATCATGCTGGTAAAAAGGGCTCAACACAAGAAATTAAAAAGCAAAATTATTTCTATAAGTATCCTAAAAACCAGACTGGGAGAGATCCAAAGTGGAAAGAGAAATCCACAGCGGCTGAGGCAACCAAGGAAGTATTGAGTGATGAAACCGCTCCTAGTCGGTTTAAGGAATATCCTGTTATATTTCCTAAAGACGCACCTAAGAGAAAGGTTGAGCTCAAGAAGGTTAACTTTGTTAAAGCCAAAACCGCTGACCCAGTAAAACATGAGAAACCGAAGGTCAGTAAAGGGTTTGTAAAACCGCAACCACAACCTGGCTTAATTCATTGTTCTATTTATGCCGATTTTGGTCATAGTGCTGGTCATTGTCTTTTAAGATTCACACCAAATGCCAAGGGACGTAAAAATCCTAAGGTCAAACAGGTGTGGGTCCCAAAAAGCTGCTAACCCTAGGACCCAAGGAATAAGGGGGATCAAAACCTTTCATGTTTATTTTTCAGATTTCATGTTTTATGGCTGGAACCGCTAAGAAGAAGAAGGATCTCTGGTATTTGGATAGTGGATGCTCACGACACATGACTGGAGATTCTGAACTACTCTGCAGTTTCATCCAAATGAAAGGTCCCCCAGTAGTGTTTGGCAACAACAAGAAAGGAGAAACAGTAGAATATGGAGCAATCAAACGAGGAAATGTGACTATTGAAAATGTGTCACTAGTAGAAGGACTCAAGCACAACCTTCTCTCCATATCTCAGTTTTGTGACAAAGGAATGAACTGCATCTTCACATCAACTAGCTGTTATATCAAAGATGCTTCCTCTGGAGTCACTCTACTGACTGGCAACCAAACAGGTGATGTTTATATGATAGATTTAAGCAATATTGTTTCTATTGCTGACCTCTGTTTTGTAGCCAAAAATATAAGTGAAAGCAGCTGGTTATGGCATAAGCGGCTCAGCCACTTGAACTTCAAGTATCTAGCAAAACTGCACAGGGATGGTCTAATAAAAGGACTACCCAAAGTGGTTGACCATCATGATGAAAAGTGTAAAGCATGCCAGCTTGGAAAGCAGCCCAAACAGTCATTTCCTAGTAAAACCGCTCCTTCAACGAACCGCTGTTTGCAACTGCTGCACATGGATTTATTTGGACCTGTCCCAACCGCCAGTAAAGGAGGAAACCGCTATACTTTGGTGGTTGTTGATGACTTTTAAAGATATACATGGGTGGAAATGATGGCCTCAAAAGATGATACTTATGGCATCGTAACCGCTCTCTTTAGACAGCTTCAAACTCAGAAATTGGATGACATTGTTGCCGTGCGTTCAGATAATGGAACCGAATTTACAAACAATGCTGTTGCCCAATATTGTGATGATCATGGAATTGATCATAATTTCTCTGCCGCTGGAGTTCCACAACAGAATGGAGTAGTGGAAAGAATGAACAGAACTTTGATTGAAGCAGGAAAGACTATGATTGCAGAAGCCAAGCTTCCCAAGTACTTCTGGGCCGAAGCTGTCAATACCGCATGCTTCACCCAGAACCGCTCCCTCATCATCAAAGTTCACAACAAGACTCCTTATGAATTGTGGAGAGGCAGATCACCCAACATAGCCTTCTTCAAGATATTTGGATGCAAGTGCTACATCTTGTACAATGGCAAAGAGCATCGAGGTAAATTTGATGCTAAGGCCGATGAAGGTATTTTTGTTGGTTATTCTAAACACTCCAAAGCTTTTCGTTGTTTCAATAAGACATCTTTAAAAATTGTAGAGTCAGTCCATGTTACATTTGATGAACATGCTCTCCTTGAGCCACATATGGCTCCAAATGTTGCTAATGATTTTAGTGATTTTGAGACACTAGACATAGAGAAACTGACAACCATCCTACTGAAACCGCTACATCCAGTTCTTCAGCCGCACCTACTCAAACCGCTGATGGTGTAACTGTTGAACCGCTGTCCTCTGATCCCATTCAAACTGTTGAACCAGTTCCAAATCTAACCTTTAATGAAGATTTCAATGATTATCAAGATGATCCTCCTCTTGAAAATCTTCAAGAAATAGTGGTTCAAGACAACCTCCCTCCTGAAATTAATGAGCATAGAGAGCATCCAACTGCCAACGTTATTGGTCCTATCAGTACTGGTGTCCAAACCAGAGGGAGTTTGACTCACAGAGATGATCACAGTTTGTTCTCAACTGCTCTGTTATCTCAGATGGAACCGAAGAAGGTAGATGAAGCTCTAAGTGATCCAAGTTAGGTAATTGCAATGCAAGAAGAGCTTAATCAGTTTGAAAGATGCAAAGTTTGGACTCTAGTTCCAAGGCCCAGAGATCACACTGTAATTGGAACAAAATGGGTATATAGAAACAAGATGGATGAAAGTGGTGATATAACTAGAAACAAAGCTAGGTTGGTTGCTCAAGGTTATAGGCAAGAAGAAGGCATAGACTATGATGAAACTTTTGCCCCTGTTGCCAGACTTGAAGCCATAAGATTGTTCCTGGCCTATGCATCCTTCAAGAAATTCAAGTTATATCAAATGGATGTGAAGAGTGCATTTCTGAATGGTGAACTACAAGAAGAAGTCTATGTAGCCCAACCGCCAGGATTTGAAGACAACAAATTTCCAAATCATGTCTTCAAACTCAAGAAAGCATTGTATGGACTCAAACAAGCTCCAAGAGCATGGTATGACACTCTATCTAAATTTCTTATTGAACAAGGCTTCTCTCGAGGTAAAATTGATACAACTCTATTTATAGCTAAACACAAAAGTCATTCATTATTAGTTCAAATATATGTTAATGATATTATTTTCGGTTCTACTAATGAAACTATGTGTGTTAAGTTTGAGAAGTTAATGAAGAGTAAATTTGAAATGAGTATGATGGGAGAGTTGACATTCTTTCTTGGACTCCAAGTCAAGCAATGCCATGATGGGATTTTTATCAACCAAGCCAAATACACTAAAGATTTGATAAAGAAGTCGGGCTTGAAACCGCTAAACCAGTTGATGCTCCAATGCCCAAGGCCTGCAGTTTGGATCGAGATGAACATGGTAAGAAAGTTGATCAAACTCTCTACCGAGGTATGATTGGCTCTCTACTTTACTTAACTGCTAGTAGGCCAGATATCATGTTCAGTGTTTGTGTTTGTGCTAGATTTCAAGCTGATCCTAGAGAATCTCATCTTATTGCTGTTAAACGTATTATTAGATATTTATGTGAATCTGTTAACCTTGGACTTTGGTACTCCAAAGAATCTTCATTTGATCTATTAGGTTATTCAGATGCTGACTTTGCAGCATGTAAGATAAGCAGAAAGAGCACAAGTGGCACTTGTCAGTTCCTTGGAACGCGGCTTGTGTCATGGTCCAACAAGAAACAAGCGTCGGTTTCAGTCTCAACCGCTGAAGCTGAATATATAGCAGCTGGAAGCTGTTGCTCTCAAATTCTCTGGATGAAACAACAATTGGAGGACTACGGGATATTTGAACAAAACTGCCCTATCTACTGTGACAGCACTGCTGCAATATCCATCTCCAACAATCCAGTTCAGCACTCAAAAACCAAGCACATCGACATAAGATATCATTTCCTCAAAGACCATGTTGAAAAGAAAAACATTTTTCTAGCAAAGGTGGGAACAGATGATCAAATTGCTGACATCCTCACCAAACCACTTGAAAATTCCAGGTTCTATCATTTACGAGGAGAAATGGGTATGTTAGAACTAACTTAAGATATCATATCTATATATATTATTTCTAATATTTTTTGTTTAAGTGTTTTGGCTATGCTTAGAAAAGTCATCTAGTGTGCGGTTCTGTCATCATTGAAACCGCATCAATAAATGGTTCGGTACAAGATACTCCATCAAACTGACAAGTCAAAATAAATGAAATCAGTTCTTTCAAAACCGACAAGAAAGCAAAGTCATTCGGTTTAAACATATAAACCGCCATCAGATTAGAGAGACATCAGTTTCATGAAAACTGCTGAAAACGTAAGGTAAGTCGGTTTGCCCAATCAAACTGCTCAGGTATGAAATTGCATTTTAGTCCCTACTTTATGTCATATCAATTATAAGGACCTTTTTGCAATTTTCTCTGCCGCATTAAATTCTATGTGACGTGGGACGCCAACTGGAGACCATCGTGCGCCGTTCTCGTCGTTCCATTACCCGAGGAACAGTTATTTGAGTATAAAAGACAAAGTTTATTTCTTTTTACCTTTTTACCTTCTTCATCATTCATCTCTCTCTTCTGCAACCTCGTTTTCTTCTTCCAAATTTCTCATACTCTTTTCAAAATTTAAATGGCACCTAAGAAATCATCCGACCCTTCTGCTCCATCTTCATCTAAAACATCCAAAGGCGATATGGTATGATTTCTTGAACCCTTCACTCTAGCATTTCATCTCTTTCCGCCATTGTTGTTCGTAAAAACTTGTTCGTCTTCTAATGCCTTTCTTTGCTTTTTGTTCAATTTTTGGTTAATATTGCTTACATATGTTCATATATGATGGGTTTGATGTTTATTTCTTGTCTTTTGTTCAATTTTTGAACAATTTTGATTTTTGGGTTTTCGGGTGTTCTTTCGTATTTATTTTGATACTATGTTCTGGGTTTGTTATTTGAACTTGTTCTTTTAGAACTTTGTCAGTATCTGCTCTTTTCGATTTTTTGGTATACTTCTTTCATGTTTTGGTTAAGTTTTTGTTTTGCATGTTTATCCCCTGTTCATCATGTTCTTCATGCATTCAAATTCAAATCCTTTTCATGTCTAGTTTTGGGTGTTTACCATTTTACCCCTGTTTTGCTTCAACCGCCTATTTCATTGTTAGAATTCCTTGTAGCGGTTTGTATGCTTGGTTTATCAAACTGCTTGCACTAATCTCTTACTAACTTTGATTATTTTTAGGATGAATCCAACTTTGTACCTGGATCCCAGATCATTAAAGCCGAATTTGAAGCTGATTCAGTTGGGAGAAAACTGATAGCTCTGCTTGAGTCATCAAAACTGCTGCCACTGTTCCAACTAGATGAACCAAAGTTTGATAAGGAAATTTGTGCAGAATTCTTTGACAATGGGATTGTCTCTATGGTCCCTCTGTTGAATGGAAGAGGTGAAGAAATCAGAGATTTAGAGTCTAGGGAAGTTAGGACTGAAAATGCCATCAAGTCCACTGTCAGGACAAAAGATGTGGTTCTATCTGCTTCAAAAGTGGCTATCCTGGCTGGTTTAGAAAACTCCGGAATTCTTTCCATCAAACCAGAGTTAGTCAGCCGAACTACTGAGGAGCTCTTAGGGGTCTCTGTCTTCAACACTAAGACCACCCCCAAGAAGGAGTTTGGAGAAGTTATGGCAATTTTGTGTGATTTAGTAGATACTGGAGTGATGTGTAAGAATGGCAATCATAACAACTTCACTACTGAGCAGTACAACTACTGTTTGGCTATCTACAAATGGAAGAAGCTGCACTGGCCAAGAATCATAATGCAAGAAATGATCAATGCCCTCAGCCGCCATACATCTGCCAAAGCCGCTGGAAAAACGAAGATCAGAACCCACTGCAGGCTTTTGACAAAGTTCCTGCATCAAGATTCTGTTATCTTTAAAGCTTCTATGGCAAACGAAGCTGAGTGGGTGCAACTGAATGAGAAGACCTTGTTTGGTGCTTCAAAACTTGATGCTTTCAGAACCGGATTTGGATGGCGGTTTGCACAAGCGGTATGGAATGCTGATCCTCTGCCTGAAGAACAGAGAGGACCCTATCCGGAGGCTCGGCTCAATAAGTCAGGCAAACCTTATGCCGGTGCCATAGCAGATCAAGCCGCAGCTACAAGAGCTAGAGAAGCAGCTCAAACTGCCACCTTGAATAGGCTAGGAGTTAGCCTGGATGGAACTGAGGCTCCAGTTGAGAGGGAGTCTGCGGTTGAGGGGGAGCCTGCAATCCCTGCGGCTCAACCCAGGGAAACCGCGGCTCCAAGAAAGAAGAAAGCCAAAGTTACTGACACTTCCAAACCCTCATCCAATCTTCCTCCAAAACCATCCTTACCAAAATCCTTCCTTATTCTATCCAATCCTCTTCTGAACCGCTTCCACCTTCATCTAAACCAATTCCCTTCACTAAATCAACTCCTCCTACCTCTTCTAAACCCCAGATAAAACCCTTTCCCCAATAAAGCCAAATGTTGAAAAATCCATGAATTTTGCACAAGATGTCAAATCTTGAGAAAACTGAGAGCCACCACCTCTGAACCCAAACCTATCTCACCTCCAAAATCCCCTCTCAAACTGCCAACTGTTCAATTCACTGAAGAACAGTTACAGCTAATCTTTTCTACCCTTCCCAACCTCAAACCTTCTACTCAAACCGAGCCTGAGCAGACTGACATGTCTGAGGCCGCGGTTCAGCCTGATCAAACTGCGGAACAGTTTGTGGCTGAGGTTATTGTGGATGTAGATGCGCCTGAGCAGACAATTGTCTGAGGCAGTTCAAGATGAACCTGAGCAAGATGATGACAATCTTGAGGTTCAACCGCTGAAGAAGAAGAGAAGATTAGTAAAGAAATATGATTTTGTGGAGCACTGGCAATCAAGGCCACCTGGTGCAGTGGACTTCACTGAAGCTCATGACAAGAAGAATCACTCACCCATTGAAGGCTCATTTGCAAAGGAATTGAGAGAAAGAGCTGAACTGAGAAAGGCCGGAATAGACCCTATGTTGGTTGAAACCGCTCCTCCTTCATTGAAACGAAAGCTAGATTTTGACTCACCAGAGCACACTCCTTCACCTTCTGGATCCCCTGCACTGCCCTTCGGTCCATCGGCTCAACCGTCGGCTCAACCGCAACTGATCAATATCTCTGCCCCTTCGGTTTTGCCTGAGTTCAAAGTTGCAGTTAGGACTCCCAAACCGCGTGGTTTGAAAAGGAAGTGTGCACAGGACATCGCGGCTTACCTAAAGAGGTTTAGAGCTACTTTTTCCAAAGCCAACCGCCATGGAGCCATCCTCAGAGCCGCCAACAAGCATGAAGAGCAACGACTCAAGTCTGGTCGTCCAAATCCTTTCGCAATTTTTCCAGCCGATGAGTCTCAGGCTGCTTCAGATCTACTCATTGCTTCAACTCTTGATCAAATCATTGAAGATCTGGCAGTTGAGGTCATTTTTTCTCTCTGCTCTCAATTTTTCTTTAGGATAAACTGCATTGTATTTCCATATCTTTATAGATGGCAGTTCTCTCCTATACTTCCATTCCTCTCTCCAATACCCAACTTCTTTCCATTTCCCCTTCTCTTCCCTACACTTCATTTTCTGTCATTCCTTCCCCTTCCTCCCTTTTTGAAACTGATCCAGTAAAGATTCAATTTGTTCTGGATTTTTTACCCAATCTGCATTTCTTTCCTCTCTGCCCTTCCTTGTTGATGCCATTAAGAGGAGAATGCTATTGACCCTCGAATTGGGAGGATGGAATTCAAGATAGAAACCCTTCTGGAGAACCAGCTCAAAATAGAACATAAGCTTGAAACTCTAAATGAGCTGACTTCTCTCAGACTTGAAGCGGCCCAAGAAATGAATGAGGCTCTAGAGAAGAAGTTAGACCAACTAGCTGATCTGACGGTTTCATCAACTGACTATCTAGTTCATTATGCCAACGACCTGAAGAAGCTTTCTGAAAAATCTAGAAAGGTAAATGAACCAACCTCACTTCGTCTTAAGTCAGCTGAATACGTGTTTGAAACCGCCAGCCTAGTTGAGCCTTCTGATGCTGTTCAAACCGCAGACCAAGCCGCCGCCAGGGTTCCTGATAGAACTGACTAGATTTCTTTCTATCCTTTTGTAATCAGTTTTGCCTTTCATTATTTTCCTTGTAATTTGTAACTTCCAAAACCTTTAAAGGATTATAATGAAAATGAATGCATTGCATCTTATTCCAAAAACCTTGTTTATTCAAACTACTTGTTTGTGGAACAATGCATTTTCAAAACCCATGCACTTTAATTCATCATGAAATTTTTTTCTAAGTGTATGTGTTTTAAACATTCAGTTTAAACATGCATATCTGATTTTCATAATCATATCTCTTTATATGCATCTGAATGTATTTCTTTTCTATCTGTCCTTCATTTCCTTTGTTTGTTGATAGATTAGAAATCTATGATCTAGCATTGTGTGTGCATTTGACTTGGGACATGCAGTTTCAATACATACTCATTTGAGCATGTTCTTACCAGGTACAATGTTTGCTCTATCATAGTGTGGTAATGGAATCCATCAAATAGGGGGAGATTGTTAGGATTCATTGTTAGTACACCCACCTGATTTGATTGACCCATTCCACGTGTCTTTTTATGGACTTTAGGTTTACGTGTAATGAAGTTTGACTTCAATTTTTAGACAAGTCCATTTCTAGTTAGACAAGTTAGGCTGAGTTATGTTCGGTTTATCCATAGCGGTTTAGTGTCCCTCAAGCTGCCATCTTAAAACCGCCAGCATGGTGCCTTAAGTCCTTCATCAAACCGCAGTTTGTGTCTTTGATGAAACCGTATTTCAAGTTCATTCATGAAACCGCACATGCATCTGGTGGAACCGCCGACCAAGATATTGAAGAAGTTATTGCTGTCATTTACTCCTTGAAGACATACATTCGCTTTTCAACCGTAAATGAATGACTGATGACTTGTCCTTAAACTTCAAGTCATGTTTCAGTTATTCTTGGAATGTCGGTTTGTCTCGCTTTTTGAAAAGTTACCGTTGTACTTCTCCAACAACTAAAAGGACAATGTCAGGTAGTGATCCAACAACTTCCTGCCACAAAGCAAAAGCAAAGGACGACAGTGACAGGTCAACCAATGGGATTGTGACAGCGCATAGAACCGCCATACAATGACTCACCTCTTTGTCCAACGGTCACTAATGCCTTCACTATAAATAGCCTTCATTTCTCAACAATGAAGGTTGCTGAGCTTCAAAGAGAATATCCCAAGTATTCAAGTTTGCTTTGAAGATTGAAAACCCAGATATTCATATCTTCATCATCTCCTTAGCAAACCCAGAGTTCTTCATCAAAGCTTCAAGCCTTCAAACCATCACAACTCAGCCTTGCACAGAAAGTAATCACTTGCTCACCATCACTTAGATATTTTGAGCTCTTGATTTGTTTCCACACTACACACCCGGAGTATATTTTCTTATAGATTATATACCTCGAAAACACAGGTTGTTATAATAGCATTGTTAGGTTAGATTGTTTATTTAGAGTTTAGATTCTTTTGTAATCTTGTAAAAACTCCTTTAAATCAATACAAGTCTAGTAGCTATTAGAAAATCCTAGGCTAACCACCTAGGTAGAGGACGTAGTTCTTTCAAGAACGAACCTCTTCAAATTGTGTGTCTTTGATCTTTAATTTCTGTCTTGTCATTTATATTTCTGTTTATGAGCTTTATTTACTCTTATGTTAAATGAATTGATAAATGATTTGCATACTTCTGTGATACTTCAGTTGTGCCTTGTCAGTTGCATCATTCCATTTTCAACCACTTAAACTGCCCTACTCTTTATAATTCAGTTTGGCCAAAACCGCAAAGCTCCGCTTTACATTTTATCTGAGCGGTTCTAGTGCTTTAAACCGCAATAGACCAAACTGATAAGCACTTGGTTGATTTTCAAGGGTATTTCGAAAAAGATTTTAAACCGCTATTCACCCCCCCTCTAGCGGTTCTATACCCTTGTTGCCCTTTGGGACCAACAAGTGGTATCAGAGCGTATCCACCAAAAATCATTTTACAAGCTTAACCGATTGGGTGCTGATCCAATGGCAAACAAAAACTCCCATATGATGCAGACATCCAACTCTAATCACTTACCTATTCTTAATGAAGATAGTTTCATCTTCTGGAAAGATAGGATGAAGAAGCACATGATATCTGAGGATCGCAGATTATGGACTGCAATTGTTAATGGACCCTATGTCCCGATGAAGGCTAACCCTGATGCAGGTACTGCTGGACAAACCGCGGAAATCAAGAAGCCGGAAGCTGAATGGACCGAAACTGAGCAACGGAATATGGACTTTGATGGTAGATCTATGCCCATGCTTGTATCAGCTATTGATATAAGAACTCACTCAAAGGTTCTAGATTGCAATACCGCAAAGGAAACATGGGATGGCATCATTGACTTTCTGGAAGGAGATGCCGACACCAAGAAGAACCTCCTCTACCAACAGAGAAGGCTCTTTGATTACTTTGTCAAAGACCCAAAGGAATCTCTTCGCCAATGCTATGAGCGGTTCGTGGAAATTGTCAATGTATGTTTCTCTCTAGGGCACAAGTATTCCAATACTGACCTAAACATGAGATTCATGCAATCTCTTGGTAGCAAATGGCTGATCAAAACTACCAACATTGAAGACAACAAAGATCTGGAAGCTCTTGATCTTCGTCATCTTTATGCCACGCTAAGGGTATTTGAATTCAAGCTTGAGGAAGCTCATGAAACCGAAAACAGATTCAAGTCTCTTTCTCTTGCCGCTTTCAACAATGCCACATCTCCAGTTTACAATCCAGATCACCATCAAACCGCATCTAATACCCATTTACAAACCGCTTCTTTTGATCCAAATATTCCAAGATATATTTCTCAAACCGCACCTCCAGAGTATTACCAACCGCCTCATCAACCTTACCCTTAACATCATCAACCCTATTCTCAAACTCAGCAATATCATCAATCCTACACTCCATCTCAAAATTCCCAAAGTGTAGCATCCAGTTCTACTCAAGTTGACTTTGATGACATGGATGATGACGAGTTTGCTCTCTATGTGAAAAACTACACCAAGTTCAGAAAGAACAGAGCTCAATTTCAGTCAGGCGGCCCTGCAAAGTTTGTCCCTCCAACCAGATTCAACAAAGCAGCTGATACTAAGAAAAGGGATGATCTTGTTTGTTACAACTGCAGACAACCAGGTCATTTTGCCTCCAGTTGTCCCAAACCGCGCTATGAAGCCGCTCCTGCCAAGAAACCGTTCAACAAGAAGTTTTTCAAGAGAAGAGGAATGGTTGCTGAACAAGGAGAAAACATGGATGGGTTCTGATACAGATGATAGTGATGAAGATGAAGGAGTTGCAAATCTTTGCCTAATGGGATTTGAAGAAAAAGTTGAAATTGACGAAAACTTTCCACTGCCACTCCATCAAATGAAGTCAGTTTCACCAAGAACTCCTGAAGCTAAACAAGACAAAACTCCTACTTCACCAAACTACTCTCCTGAGGATCAAATCGAACAAAGCCATGATGACCAGGTACTTGAACGTGCTAATGTTATTTGTCAACAACACACTGTGCTTAAAAAGGCATATAAATTAATGGCTGCGGAACTTGAATATTCCCAAAAAGAGTGCAAGTCCCATAAGGAGGAGATTGAAAAACTCAAGCTCCAAATTGTTGGGATAGCTTCTATTGTGGAAGAAAACCGCTACCTTAAGGACAGGACCGAGGTACTTCTCACCCGAATCCATGATCTTACTGCACAAAGGGATGAACTTCAAAAAGTGACCGATGTGTGGACTAAGTCTGGTGTCACCATGGAACAAATCGTTAATTCACAAATTCTCTCTAAGGAGAAAAGTCGATTGGGATTTAAAACTGATGATGGGTGTAAGTGTCCTTGTCTCTGTGCTGAAGGTGGTGTGAAACCAACTGAACAAACCAAAGAAATTCCTAAGGTGAATCATGCTGGTAAAAAGGGCTCAAAACAAGAAATTAAAAAGCAAAATTATTTCTATGAGTATCCTAAAAACCAAACTGGGAGATTTCCAAAGGGAAAGAGAAATCCACAGCGGCTGAGGCAACCAAAGAAGTATTGAGTGATGAAACCGCTCCTAGTCGGTTTAAGAAATATCCTGTTATATTTCCTAAAGCCGCACCTAAGAGGAAGGTTGAGCTCAAGAAGGTTAACTTTGTTAAAGCCAAAACCGCTGACCCAGTAAAACATGAGAAACCGAAGGTCAGTAAAGGGTTTGTAAAACCGCAACCACAACTTGGCTTAATTCATTGTTCTATTTGTGCCGATTTTGGTCATAGTGCTGGTCATTGTCTTTTAAGATTCACACCCAATGCCAAGGGACGTAAAAATCCTAAGGTCAAACAGGTGTGGGTCCCAAAAAGCTGCTAACCCTAGGACCCAAGGAATAAGGGGGACCAAAACCTTTCATGTTTATTTTTCAGATTTCATGTTTTATGGCTGGAACCGCTAAGAAGAAGAAGGATCTCTGGTATTTGGATAGTGGATGCTCACGACACATGACTGGAGATTCCGAATTACTCTGCAGTTTCATCCAAATGAAAGGTCCCCCAGTAGTGTTTGGTAACAACAAGAAAGGAGAAACAGTAGGATATGGAGCAATCAAACGAGGAAAGGTGACTATTGAAAATGTGTCACTAGTAGAAGGACTCAAGCACAACCTTCTCTCCATACCTCAGTTTTGTGACAAAGGAATGAACTGCATCTTCTCCTCAACTAGCTGTTATATCAAAGATGCTTCCTCTGGAGTCACTCTACTGACTGGCAACAGAACAGGTGATGTTTATATGATAGATTTAAGCAATATTGTTTCTATTGCTGACCTCTGTTTTGTAGCCAAAAATATAAGTGAAAGCAGCTGGTTATGGCATAAGCGGCTCAGCCACTTGAACTTCAAGTATCTAGCAAAACTGCACAGGGATGGTCTAGTAAAAGGACTACCCAAAGTGGCTGACCATCATGACGAAAAGTGTAAAGCTTGCCAGCTTGGAAAGCAGCCCAAACAGTCATTTCCTAGTAAAACCGCACCTTCAACGAACCGCTGTTTGCAACTGCTGCACATGGATTTATTTGGACCTGTCCCAACCGCCAGTATAGGAGGAAACCGCTATATACTTGTGGTGGTTGATGATTATTCAAGATATACATGGGTGGAAATGATGGCCTCTAAAGATGATACTTTTAGCATCATAACCGCTCTCTTTAGACAGCTCCAAACTCAGAAATTGGATGACATTGTTGCCGTGCGTTCAGATAATGGAACCGAATTTACAAATAATAGTGTTGCCCAATATTGTGATGATCATGGAATTGATCATAATTTCTCTGCCACTGGTGTTCCACAACAGAATGGAGTAGTGGAAAGAAAGAACAGAACTTTGATTGAAGCAGGAAAGACTATGATTGCAGAAGCCAAGCTTCCCAAGTACTTCTGGGCCGAAGCTGTCAATACCGCATGTTTCACCCAGAACCGCTCCCTCATCATCAAAGTTCATAACAAGACTCCTTATGAATTGTGGAGAGGCAGATCACCCAAAATTGCCTTCTTCAAGATATTTGGATGCAAGTGCTACATCTTGTACAATGGCAAAGAGCATCGAGGTAAATTTGATGCTAAGGCCGATGAAGGTATTTTTTTTGGTTATTCTAAACACTCCAAAGCTTTTCGTTGTTTCAATAAGACATCTTTAATAATTGTAGAGTCAGTCCATGTTACATTTGATGAACATGCTCTCCTTGAGCCACATATGGCTCCAGATGTTGCTAATGATTTTAGTGATTTTGAGACAGGCACTAGACATAGAGCAACTGACAACCATCCTACTGAAACCACTACATCCAGTTCTTCAGCCGCACCTACTCAAACCGCTGATGGTGTAACTGTTGAACCGCTGTCCTCTGATCCCATTCAAACTGTTGAACCAGTTCCGAATCTAACCTTCAATGAAGATTTCAATGATTATCAAGATGACCCTCCGCTGGAAAATCTTCAAGAAATAGTGGTTCAAGACAACCTCCCTCCTGAAATTAATGAACATAGAGACCATCCAACTACCAATGTTATTGGTCCCATCAGTACTGGTGTCCAAACCAGAGGGAGTTTGACTCACAGAGATGATCACAGTTTGTTCTCAACTGCTCTGTTGTCTCAGATGGAACCGAAGAAGGTAGATGAAGCTCTAACTGATCCAAGTTGGGTAGCTGCAATGCAAGAAGAGCTCAATCAGTTTGAAAGATGCAGAGTTTGGACCCTAGTTCCAAGACCCAATGATCATACAGTAATTGGAACAAAATGGGTGTACAGAAACAAGATGGATGAGAATGGTACAATAACAAGAAACAAAGCTAGGTTGGTTGCTCAAGGCTATAGGCAAGAAGAAGGCATAGACTATGATGAAACTTTTGCCCCTGTTGCCAGACTTGAAGCCATAAGATTGTTCCTGGCCTATGCATCCTTCAAGAAATTCAAGTTATATCAAATGGATGTGAAGAGTGCATTTCTGAATGGTGAACTACAAGAAGAAGTCTATGTAGCCCAACCGCCAGGATTTGAAGACAACAAATTTCCAAATCATGTCTTCAAGCTCAAGAAAGCATTGTATGGACTCAAACAAGCTCCAAGAGCATGGTATGACACTCTATCTAAATTTTTTATTGAACAAGGCTTCTCTCGAGGTAAAATTGATACAACTCTATTTATAGCTAAACACAAAAGTCATTCATTATTAGCTCAAATATATGTTGATGATATTATTTTCGGTTCTACTAATGAAACTATGTGTGTTAAGTTTTAGAAGCTAATGAAGAGTAAATTTGAAATGAGTATGATGGGAGAGTTGACATTCTTTCTTGGACTCCAAGTCAAGCAATACCATGATGGGATCTTTATCAACCAAGCCAAATACACTAAAGATTTGATAAAGAAGTTCGGGCTTGAAACCGCTAAACCAGTCGATACCCCAATGCCCAAGGCCTGCAGTTTGGATCGAGATGAACATGGTAAGAAAGTTGATCAAACTCTCTACCGAGGTATGATTGGCTCTCTACTTTACTTGACTACTAGTAGGCCAGATATCATGTTTAGTGTTTGTGTTTGTGCTAGATTTCAAGCTGATCCTAGAGAATCTCATCTTATTGCTGTTAAACGTATTATTAGATATTTATGTGGATCTGTTAACCTTGGACTTTGGTAATCCAAAGAATCTTTATTTGATCTATTAGGTTATTTAGATGCTGACTTTGCAGCATGTAAGATAAGCAGAAAGAGCACAAGTGGTACTTGTCAGTTCCTTGGAACGCGGCTTGTGTCATGGTCCAGCAAAAAACAAGCGTCGGTTTCAGTCTCAACCGCTGAAGCTGAATATATAGCGGCTGGAAGCTGTTGTTCTCAAATTCTCTGGATGAAACAACAGTTGGAGAACTACGGGATATTTGAACAAAACTGCCCTATCTACTGTGATAGCACTGCTGTAATATCCATCTCCAACAATCCAGTTCAGCACTAAAAAACCAAGCACATCGACATAAGATATCATTTCCTCAAAGACCATGTTGAAAAGAAAAACATTTTTCTAGCAAAGGTGGGAACAGATGATCAAATTGCTGATATCCTCACCAAACCGCTTGAAAATTCCAGGTTCTATCACTTACGAGGAGAAATGGGTATATTAGAACTAACTTAAGATATCATATCTATATATATTATTTCTAATATCTTTTATTTAAGTGTTTTGGCTATGCTTAGAAAAGTCATCTAGTGTGCGGTTCTGTCATCATTGAAACCGCATCAATAAATGGTTCGGTACAAGATACTCCATCAAACTGACGAGTCAAAATAAATGAAATCGGTTCTTTCAAAACCGACAAGAAAGCAAAGTCATTCGGTTTAAACATATAAACCGCCATCAGATTAGAGAGACATCAGTTTCATGAAAACCGCTGAAGACGTAAGGTAAGTCGGTTTGCTCAATCAAACTGCTCAGGTATGAAATTGCATTTCAGTCCCTACTTTATGTCATATCAATTATAAGGACCTTTTTGCAATTTTCTCTGCCGCATTAAATTCTATGTGACGTGGGACGCCAACTGGAGACCATCGTGCGCCGTTCTCGTCGTTCCATTACCCGAGGAACAGTTATTTGAGTATAAAAGACAAAGTTTATTTCTTTTTACCTCTTTACCTTCTTCATCATTCATCTCTCTCTTCTGCACTCTGTTTTCTTCTTCCAAATTTCCCATACTCTTTTCAAAATTTAAATGGCACCTAAGAAATCGTCCGTGTCCAATGATCCGTCTACATCTAAACAAACCAAAGATGATATGGTATGATTTCTTGAACCCTTCACTCTAGCATTTCATCCTTTTTCTGCCATTGTTGTTCGTAAAAGCTTGTTCGTCTTCTAATGTTTTTCCTTGCTTTTTCGTTCAATTTTTGGTTGATTATGCTTACATATATTCATATATGCTGGGTTTGATGTTTATTTCTTGTCTGTTGTTCAAATTTTGAACAATTTTGATTTTTGGGTTTTCGGGTGTTCTTTCGTATTTCTTTTGATACTATGTTCTGGGTTTGTTATTTGAACTTGTTCTTTTAGAACTTTGTTTGTTGGGTATGCCCACACATATCTTAGTTTTTAATGTATTAGGATTTATTAGATTTGATTGATCCATCACCTAAGTTTTATTTCATGGACTTTAGACCCACATGTAAGAAGTATTTATACTTCATTTTTTAAGTTGTCCATTGTTATAGAATAGGCTTAGAAATAGGGCAAGAAGATCAAGATTCAAGATAAATCACAAGTTCAGTTTGAGCCACGCGCCTATGCGCCCCTTTATGCTATGCGCCATGCGCCTTTCAGCGCGCGCGCATATAGCCTCGCGCCTCAAAGATCCACGCGTGTTGTTACGCGCCTCAAATGGACCATGCGCTCTAATGGCTCAACGCGCCTCATCATGGTTGATTTTACACTCAGTGATTTAATGAAGACTCGAAGACTTGAAGAGAATTCAAAATTACGCCAATGATCCAACGGTGGTTAAAAGATGCATATACGCCCAATCTATTGACACGTGTCCATAACGGTCACATTTATGTTGAGTGTCAAAATGGCTATAATATATGCATGCTCCAATCAACGAGCGACAGCTCATCTTATCCACAAAGATTTCCAACGGCTAGTTTTTTTTGAAGTTCACTATAAATACCCCATAACTTCAACATTTTGAAGTTGCTGAGTTTTGCTAAGAATTTCAAGAATTTCTCTCTCAAAGCATTTGTTGAAGATTTGAAGATTGCCTTCGTTTTTCCAGATTTCTCAAGAACATCTTCATACCTTCATCCTTAGCCCAGATCTTCAAAGCCTTAACACTTTAGTTTCTTGTGCTCTCCATCTCAAAGATCTAAAGAGCCTTGATACTAAGAACACACACGCACCTCTTTAAGATTAATCATTTAGATTCATCTTTTAGAGATACACCGGTTATTGTTTTGGATTTGTTCTTTCATAGTAATAGATCTTGAGTTAGTGTATAAGCTCAACATTGTAATTTGTAACACTCCTCATTATATAAGATCTCGATTAGAAATCCAAGACTAACCATCTTGGTAGAGGACGTAGATCTTTCATTGATCGAACCTCTCCAAATAGCTCGTGTTATTATCTTGTTATTTCTTTCAAGTTATTATTTTCACTCACTACTTGCTTGTTTACTCTTTGTAGATTGTTTGAACTGAATTGTGTTGTGTTTGTTATATCATTTGCCTTAGTTCCTTATTTCACTCACTTTGAGCCAAAATACTTAGTGTGTGTGTTGCGCTCCCTTTATCACTTTGCGCCTATTTTCATTACTAAATTCCGCTGTGCATTTCACTCACTCACTTAGGCGCATTTCATAACGCTTACTTGATAAAGTGCGCATTCGCCATTGAGTTTTTCAAGGGTACGAAAAGAATTTTAAAACAGCTATTCACCCCCCCCCCTCTAGCTATTTTTCATACCCTTGTTGCCCTTTGGGACCAACAAGTGGTATCAGAGCAAACACCTTTATAAAACATTTTTCGTTTTTCAAGCTTAACAGCTTGGGTGCCGATTCTAAATGGCAAACTCAAAACCTATGGCAACTGCAAACTACACTCACGTTCCGGTCTTTGATGAAGATCATTTTGACGTATGGAAATTCAGCATGTTGACTCATCTCAACTCAATCGATGAAAGGCTCCATGACACCGTCGTTTATGGACCTTATATTCCGATGAAGGCGAATCCAAATCCACGCACCAACGCTGCTCAACCTACTGTCCTAAAACCAAGGGAAGAATGGACCGAGGAAGAAATTAGAAGAGTCGCAAATGATGGCAAAGCAAGAAACATTCTTCTAAGCACTCTAAGCACGGCGATGAAACAACAAGTCATGCATTGTGCTACTGCAAATGAGCTATGGGATGCTATTGAAGAGCATATTGAAGGAGACACCGTTTGCAAGGAGAACAAGAAATACGAAGTTCAAAAGAGATTCAACAATTTCTCTCAACTCCCCGGTGAAAACTTAAGGCAAACTTATGAACGCTACTGTGAAATTATCAATCTATGTATTTCACTTGGCATGAAGTTTACCAACAAAGATTTGAATGTAAATTTTCTACAAGCTTTTGGATCAAGATACCTTCATAAATCTAGCGCTCTTGAAGACGCTGGAACTTTAGATGTTTGGACTTTAAGGAACCTATATGCAAATCTCAAAGTTTACGAACTCAAACTCCAACGAATCAGTGAAACTGAAGGAAAGTCAAAATCTATGGCTATGATGGCGCACAGAGAAGCAGCGCCTACTCCTGCGCCTACACCTGCGCCTGTACAAGATGAGAAAAGCTCCGATCCCAAAATTTCTACTTCTGAGCTATTAGACATGGATGATGAAGACTTCGCTTTATTTGTGAAGAAATTTCAAAAGTTCAGAAAATTCTCAAGACCCGGCTCAACCAACAAATTTCAAGGATCTACCAGCAAAGCTCCTCAAAAGTTTTCAAGGAGCAGTGATTCAAAAAGAAAAGAAGATCTTGTTTGTTTTAATTGCAGGAAACCCGGACATTTTGCATCAAGCTGCCCAATCCCCAAATTTGAATATATGCAGAAGAAGAGCAGCCATACTCCTAAATTCACTCCCAAGTTCACTCGACACAAGGGAATGGTTGCTGAAGAAGAAGCACCAGCAAATGAGCACAATACTTGGATTGAAACAGACTCCGATGAGAGCGATGAAGATTCCGATGATGGACTTGTTTGTTTGATGGCAAATGATGATGAAGTTGATGCTTATGATTCTGATGATGACTTCTCCAAGGATGTTCCCGATATGAATGCCTTGAATAAACCTATCAAGAAATCTGCAGGTTTTCAAGAAGCGAAAAAGAAGAAAGGACCAACCATCAGCGAGCTCGTTGAACAAGGATTTCTCACTCCGGCTCAAAACGATGGTGGATTGTTATTCTCACGATGTGATCTTGGAGCAAGGAACAAATTGAGAAAAGGAGCATACATTAGACCACAGGTTGAACCAACTGCTCCAATCTCCAAAATCAATGATGAAGTGACTGCTGAACAAGAAAAATTGTTCAAAAAGGCTGAAAAGGTAATTACTAGATTTGATAGTATGAAGGAAGCTTTAGCACTATCATGTGATGAAATTTCCCAGCTTAAGACCGAGAAATCTCTACTTAAATCTGAACTCACCCTCCTTAAGGAGCAGATAAAGAGCATGACTCCTCTTACCGTTAAAAACACTTTTCTAACAGAACAGAACTCACTTCTTAAAGTTCAAAACGATGAATTGGTTGCTCAAATTACTGATCTTAAAAAGATTACAAATGAGTGGTCCAATTCTCGTGTCACTATGGAGAATATATTTGAGTCCCAAAAAGTCAGTGGTGATAAAAGTGGCTTGGGATTCTCATCAACTAGTGACAACTTTAAATGTGATGTCTGTGCTGAAAGAGATAGTGAATTTACCAACCAACAAACTCTTGAAATTCCCAAGGAAAAACATTCTAATTCAATGGGTAAAGGACATGAAAAAGTCAAGAGACAAACATTCCATTATGTCTACCCAACGAAGCAATTTGGGAAAGCTAATGGGAAAGATATAGCTACAGATGAACCATCTCCTAGCAAAATCATTCTTGAAAATAGGCGCGCTCCTTCTCCGAGTGCTCATTATGCGCCTAAGAGCCACGCGCCTCATCGCCGTGCGCCTCCTAGCCCTATGCGCCCTTCGAGAAAAAGCGCTCCAAAATTTCAAAAGAAAGATTTTGTTAAGTCTAGTTCATCTGACCCAAAGAAGAATGCCATCCCCAAGAAAAGTAAAGAGTTTGTGAAAACTCACGTGATTGGTGGCTTTCATCATTGTTCCATTTGTGATTGTTCAGGACACAAGGCCGTGGAATGCCTTTTGCGATTCACTCCCAATGCCAAAGGACGTAAAAATCCTAAGGTCAAGCAAGAGTGGGTTGTCAAAAGTTGCTAACCCTAGGACCCAAAAGGAATAAAGGGGACCTGCTTAAATGTCTATATTTCAGGTTCTTTGTTTCATGGCTGGATCTTCAAAAGCTAGAAATTATGAATGGATTCTCGATAGTGGGTGTTCAAGACACATGACTGGAGATGAATCCTTATTAGAAGATGTCCATGAAGAAAGAGGTCCCTCCGTAACATTTGGCGATAATAACAAAGGCCAAGTTGTAGCATATGGAAAGCTCAAGAAAGACAAAGTGTGCATTGAAAGAGTCTCACTCGTGGAAGGGCTCAAGCACAACTTATTATCCATATCTCAATTCTGCGACAAAGGATTAGAATGCCATTTTACTTCAACGCAATGTCTTATCAAGAATGGCAAAACTGGAGCTATCTTACTCACGGGATATCGTAAGACAAATATTTATATTATTGATTTTCATAGTATGAACTCTAGTACTAATCTTTGTTTTGTAGCAAAAAGTGTGAACGAAAATAGTTGGCTGTGGCACAAGCGCTTAAGTCACTTGAACTTCAAGTATCTATCTAAACTCAGCAGGAATAATCTTGTCAAAGGACTTCCCAAGGTTGCTGATCATCATGACAAAAAGTGCGCCGCATGTCAACTTGGCAAACAACCGAAGCAGTCATTCTCAAGCAAGTCAAATCCTTCAACTACAAGATGTTTGCAACTGCTTCACATTGATCTATTTGGACCAGTTTCCACCGCAAGCATTCGAAGAAACAAGTATACTCTAGTTGTGGTGGATGATTATTCAAGATATACATGGGTAGAGATGATGATTACAAAAGATGATTGTTATGATATTCTCACTACCTTATTTCGACTGCTCCAAACCCAAAAAGAAGATGACATCGTTAGTGTTCGATCCGACAATGGAACAGAATTCAAGAACAACGGTGTTGCTCGATATTGTGAAGATCATGGGATAGATCACAACTTTTCAACCGCCGGAGTCCCTCAACAAAATGGCGTTGTTGAACGAAAGAATAGAACGTTGATTGAAGCGGGAAAGACGATGATAGCTGAAGCTAAATTGCCTAAGTACTTTTGGGAAGAAGCTATCAACACTGCATGTTTTACTCAAAATCGTTCCCTCATCAACAAACTTCACAACAAGACTCCGTATGAACTTTGGCGTGGTAGAACTCCCAACATTGCATTCTTCAAGATCTTTGGTTGCAAATGCTATATCCTCTACAACGGAAACGAACATAGAGGTAAATTCGATGCCAAAGCCGACGAAGGTATTTTTGTTGGGTATGCCAAACACTCTAAAGCTTTTCGTGTTTTTAATAGAACCACATTAGTGATAGTTGAATCTGTACATGTTACATTTGATGAACATTCTCTCCTTGTGCCACATTTGGCTCCAAATGTTGCTGATGATTCTATTGAGCTAAATGATACAGGTGCTCCTATTTATGTTGCGCCCACTCAAGATCAGAATCTATCAACACAAGGAAATCCATCTACATCAAATGCGCCTAATTCAATGCATTATGCGCCTGTTGAATCCTCTATTGCGCCTCACTCAAATGATGCGCCTCATGATTCCTCTTACGCGCCTATTTCTACTGCTGCATCTGGTGTAAACCCAAATTTCAATTCTGAGCCAGTTCAACCCCCAAATTTCAATGACTTTGAATCTGGTGAAGAGGTACCAATTGAAGATCTTCAAGTTTCTACGACTCAACCTAACTTACCTCCTGAAATTCGTGAAGTTAGAGGTCACCCAATTGCTAATATCATCGGTGATTTACAAGTTGGTGTTCGTACAAGGAGAGCTACAAACTTTGATGCTTACACTGCTTTTATCTCTCAAATTGAACCGAAGAAGGCTGATGAAGCGCTCCAAGATCCTAATTGGGTTATTGCAATGCAAGAAGAACTCAATCAATTTGAACGATGTAAGGTTTGGACTCTTGTTCCAAGACCAAATGATCAAGGAGTGATTGGTACGAAATGGGTGTTCAGGAACAAGATGGATGAGAATGGAACCATCACGAGAAACAAAGCAAGATTGGTTGCACAAGGCTATAGGCAAGAAGAAGGAATTGATTACGATGAAACTTTTGCGCCCGTAGCAAGACTTGAAGCTATCAGATTATTTCTAGCTTACGCCGCTCACAAGAACTTCAAGTTATATCAAATGGATGTGAAGAGCGCGTTTTTAAATGGTGAACTCCAAGAACAAGTCTATGTTGCTCAACCACCTGGGTTTGAAGATTCACAATTTCCAAATCATGTGTACAAACTCCAGAAAGCTTTGTATGGACTCAAACAAGCACCAAGAGCATGGTATGATACACTATCCAAGTTTCTCATCGAAAAAGGCTTCACTCGCGGTAAAATCGATACAACTCTTTTCATTGCCAAACATAATGGTCATAAATTACTTGTTCAAATTTATGTTGATGATATTATATTTGGTTCTACTAATGAATTGTTGTGCAAGCGTTTTGAGAAACTAATGAAGAGTAAGTTTGAAATGAGCATGATGGGAGAACTCACATTCTTCCTCGGGCTTCAAATCAAGCAAATGAGTGAAGGCATTTTTATCAACCAATCCAAATACACAAAGGACTTAATCAAGAAGTTTGGACTTGAGAACGCTAAATCATACGATACTCCAATGGCCACAGGCAACAAACTCGACAAAGATCTAAAAGGTAAACGTGTTGATCAAACGCTCTATCGAGGTATGATTGGCTCACTCCTTTATCTTACTGCTAGTAGGCCCGATATTATGTTTAGTGTTTGTGTTTGTGCTCGTTATCAATCCGATCCTAGAGAAGCACACTTAATTGCTGTGAAACGTATTATAAGATATCTCTCTGGCACTGTTAACCTTGGACTTTGGTACACCAAAGATTCGAACTTTAAACTTGTAGGTTACTCAGATGCGGATTATGCAGCGTGCACAATTGATAGGAAAAGCACAAGTGGCACTTGTCATTTCCTCGGATATAGACTTGTGTCATGGGCGAGTAAGAAACAAGCTTCAGTATCTGTTTCAACAACCGAAGCCGAATATATCGCTGCGGGAAGTTGTTGTTGCCAAATACTCTGGATGAAGCAACAATTGGTGGACTATGATATCATCGAAGAAAATTGTCCCATCTACTGCGACAATACATCAACAATTGCAGTTTCTGAAAATCCTGTCATGCACTCAAAGACCAAGCACATCGACATCAAATATCACTTCCTCAAAGACCACGTGGAGAAAGGCAATATACATTTGGAACACGTGGGAACCGACTATCAAATCGCCGACATTCTAACGAAAGCACTCGACGCGAAACGGTTCATATTTTTGAGAGGCGAAATGGGTATGCTTGAACTCAACTAAATTCAATATAGGTTTGTCAATACTAATGATTTTATGTTTATGTTGAATTATGAGTATATTAGGTACAAATGATTAAATCAATTTTTCAAAGTTTCAAGGAAACTATGCGCGCCTAATACTTCTGCGCGCTCAACTCTTTGCGCGCCAAATTCTAGCGCGCGCCTAGCATTCAATGCCTCTTAAGTCATTTTGCGCGCCTAGATGAGTATGCGCCCTGTTAAGGTAATGCGCTCCTTCATGCGCGCATTAACTATTGCGGCTCAATCATTTCTCAAAATTCAATTTCAATGATTGAACGTATTAAATACACAAGTACCAGGTATGTTCATTCTGTTCATTTATTATAGGAATCTCTGTCTTTTGACATTCCATTAATTGTTCAAGGGTACTTGTGCAATTAAATTTTTCCCTCGTTTTACGCTTTTCAAAAATTTTATTTTCTGGGGATTTATTTCTTGCACCCCAAACTTACACCAAAATAGATGTTTTTGGGGTTTGTGCAAAAATTAGTCAAAATTGCTCATACAACTAAAGGGATAGTGGAGCAGTTTTTTTACCCAATATGTCACATCATGACTCTTTATGTCATTCTGCATTTAATGCCCTTCAAATCCATATATCCCTCATTAATGCGCCTTACACATGTCATGATGAGCCGCCGTTTTCTCAAAATCCCTCATAAATACACATCCTTTCAACTTTCCATCTTTTTAAATTTTTGACAGTATTATTTCCATATCAGTGCAATTTTTTTTCCCAACCTATATATACACTTCCCTTCTCTCTCTCTCTTTCTCACCAACTCCCTCATCTCTCTGCACCTCCCTACACTCTCTCTCTCTCCCAGTCTCTCCGTTTCTCTCTCTCTCTCTCTCTTTCGTTTCTCTATTTTTTTCTTATACATATCGTTAATGGGTCCGAAGAAAGCTACAAAATCTACCCAAGACGAAATGGTAATGAATTCTAACTCTTAAACTCTTTAAATTTCTGAATTTTTTTCCTGTGTTCGTCTTTTTCAAAAAAAACCCGAATGCCCATTTTTCTTGATTAATCTTGCTTCGGTGATCCGTTTTCAAAATCGTTCGTTAGGTTATGTTCGTTTTGCAATTTCGAGTCTTTATAACTAACTTTTTCAACGATCAATTCGCTATTTGGTGCGAATCTGAAAAATCACCATTTTCGACTTTTCGGCTTTTAAGATCTTTGAATCCATTTTTTTTGATTCGGTGTTGATTTTTACTTGTTTTGATTTACATATTTGTTATCCTTGTCTTCGTGCGGTCATTTTGATATATTGTATGCTTGATTTGGTGAAGTTTCACGAATTATGTGTTCTTGGTGTTCTTGGTGTTCTTCGAGCATTCAAGACATGTTCTTCGTGTTCTTCATTATTTCTGCTTGACTTGGGTCTCATAAATTTTCAAAACTTGTTTTTCAAAATTTTCACTTTTTGATTCTGAAAAATTGCATATGTATGTTTGCATGTGTTTGTGTGTTTTTATACTCAGTTTACATTTCTACATAAGTAATGCGCCTATATATGAATTCATGCGCCTAGTATGATTATGCGCACATTGACATTATGCGCCTCAAAGAGATTCTCGCGCTCACATGCGTTTGCGCCTCAATCCTTTATGCGCCTAATATCATTATGCGCCTACACTTATTATGCGCCCCAATTCATACTTAGTCAATTCTTATGTTCAAACTTTTCTTAGTATATTTCATAGAACCTTAAATATGCGCCTTGTATTTCTCTGCGCCTCATAAATTTCATGCACCTACCATAATTATGCGCCTAGATTCATTGTTCTCTCTTATGTTCCTATGACTCTTTGCGCCTAATTATTCTATGCGCCTCAAATTTCATGCGCCTGGTATACACTTTGCTTATTTATGCTTCTATGCGCGTAATTCACACTAATTCCTTTAAATGTTTAATTTGTCAGGATCTATCTAACTTCAGACCTGGTGAAACATTTGATTTGAACGAGCTATCTGCTGACCCTATGGGTGTTGAAATTATGGATTATATCAGACTGGCTGGTCTTCTCCCTTTGTTCACTCTGGAGCAACCTTTCTACTCTCCGCTCCTCGTTGATGAATTTTTCTCTACAGCAGAATTTGTAGAAATTCCAACAGACATTGAAGGAATGGTGCGCTATCGCATTCGCGCAGTAGTTCAAGACGTTGAGATAACCATGTCTGCCGGCACTATAAAGAACGTTGTCAACTTCAACAAAACTGGCCCCTTGGGTGTAGCTGGCAAAGTCAATTCCTATTCAGCCGCCGCTCAAAACATTATGGCGCGTTCCCTTCTTCGTATTCCTACGCTTCAAAACAATATCAAAACGGTGGAAATTAGAGATGGTGGTGATTTATTGGCGCATATTGCGCATCTGGTTGGCACTTCCATTATCTTCAAAACTGGAAATGTCAACAGATTTACTATGGAGCAGTGGGAATTCACAGCTGCCATCATGGCAAAAACCATCCTCAACTGGCCTCAGATCTTATTTACTAATCTTCAGGACCAGATTGACAAGTACAATAAAAACAAAGCTGACGGCAAGACAAAGTTCAAGACTCACTGCCGTATTCTCACTAAAATCTTCCTCTCCTACCCTGCGCTTGCAAATTTTCTTGCTGAGAACCCAGCCTACCAGACCACTGATGTCCCTGTTTTTGGTAAAGACAGTTTAGTAATGAAGAGGCGCAGAAAGCGCATGGCCAAGCGCGCGCCAAGGGTGAAAGGCGCTCAGTTGGTAGATGAAGCCACTGAGTCAGATGAAGAAGCAGCTGGCGCAGATGGTGAAGAAGAAGCTGCAGTAGCGCCACGCGCAGAACATATTCCTGGCGCAGTGAAAGGCAAAGGCAAAGGGATTGCTGAAGAACCAAGCAGACCTGCTAAGCGCCCCAGAACGGGCACTGAAGAAGAAAAGGAGCTGAAACGCGCTAAAGAAGCCAGTAGACTGGAAGCGCAGTTAAAAAGAGATGAAGAATTCAGATTGAAACAGGCTGCTGATTTATCTAAATCTGAAAGGCGCAAAGGCGCAGGATCTAGCGCTGATGCACGCGCGCCTGCCCATGATGCGCCTCCAACCGTTCATGCGCCTACTCAAACACCATCTTTTGTTCGTCAACAAGTCAGAGATAAAATTTCTGCAGATTTATTTGGTGAAGATATTGAGGATCAAGCTCAGGGGGAGCCAGATCAGTTAAGGCGCAAACCATCATCTGTGCGCCCAAAGGCTCCTGCGCCTCATCCTGAAGAAATTTCTTCAAGCGCAGAATATATTCCATCTCCTCCCCGCGCTCCTACTCCGCGCCCCTCTACTCCTGCGCCTCCTCCTCCCACTCCTGACATGAGTGTGGTTATTTCTCTTCTAAAGCAACTCCAGCAAGGCCAGTCTCAAATGAACTCACAGTTGGAGCTTCATACTTCAATGCTTACCCAGCAGGCTGATGAGATTGCTGCCATTAAGGGGGAGATAAAGCGCATAGATGCCAACATCAAGGACAAACATTTCCTGACTCCTCAACAATGGAATGACGCTATTGATCAAATGAATGAGCTCTTCAAAGGCACTCTTGCCTCCCTTCATGAGCGCATAGATGGTGGCATCAAACTCACTGATGGCCAAGATTTCATTAATGCTATAAGGGAGGTAGAGTTGAACATAGCGGGTGATATAAGGAAGTTGTTTGTAATGGTGGCTGGAGATAGCCAAAAATTGCTGAGTGTGGTTGATAAACTCAAGGAAGTTAAGGATGAGCTAGAAATCCTAAGTTTAACTGTGTATGGTGCTGATCCTGGCGCAGAACCCAAAGCTTCTGAAACTCCTGCGCCTCCAGCTCCTGAAACTCCTGCGCCCTCTTCCAGCTCTGCTCCCAGCGCGCCTGTTGACATTAACTCCCTGCTTTCAAAGATTGATGTTTTGAAAGAGTTAGTTGTCACTCACTTCAACGCCGCACACTCCAGCGCAGACAGGCGCTCAGATAGGATTTCCTCTGACATTGTTTCAGCGCAGGCTGCTATTGAGGCTAACTTTCAGAACGTTGCAGAAAACGTCGCTCATCAGCAAGCCATTACTCAACGCACCATTGATGAATATCAAAACATTAATGTTGGTCATTTGCGCTACCTCAGAGACGGCGTCACAGACACTCATGGTTTAGTGAACCGCGCCTATCAACTTTCTAAACAAATCCAGCGCTCCGTTTCTGAAATTGAAGAAGGTTTGAAGGAAGATGATGCGCCTCCTAATCATTAGTTTTCTTTGATTGCAAGAATTTTTTTTAGTAAATCCCTTTTGAAGATAGTGTTTTTAGTGCTTACTTGTTTTAGCACATCTTTTGTCCTTGTTCTATTCGAAACTTGTAACTTGTAACTCCTACTTCCCAAGTTTTAATAAGAACAATGCATCACTTATTATCAAACCTTGTTCACTCAAACTCCTTGTTTGTAGAACAATGAATATTGTTTAAATTCATATGCATCATATTGAATTGTTTCATACTTTCATGCATTAAGTTTAAACTTGGTTTAAACACATTTTAAAACTGAAAATCATATATCATCTTGAATGTGTTAAACTGTTGTTCCTATCTTTCCATATGTAACTCTTTATTCTTATTGGAATAGATTAGGAATCTATATCTTGGACTAGTGTGTACATTAACTTGAGACATGATTTACCAATTTCATTCATTTGGACATGTTTTTATCAAGCATAATGTTTGTCGTTGATATAGTAGGTAATGGCATCAATCAAATAGGGGGAGATTGTTGGGTATGCCCACACATATCTTAGTTTTTAATGTATTAGGATTTATTAGATTTGATTGATCCATCACCTAAGTTTTATTTCATGGACTTTAGACCCACATGTAAGAAGTATTTATACTTCATTTTTTAAGTTGTCCATTGTTATAGAATAGGCTTAGAAATAGGGCAAGAAGATCAAGATTCAAGATAAATCACAAGTTCAGTTTGAGCCACGCGCCTATGCGCCCCTTTATGCTATGCGCCATGCGCCTTTCAGCGCGCGCGCATATAGCCTCGCGCCTCAAAGATCCACGCGTGTTGTTACGCGCCTCAAATGGACCATGCGCTCTAATGGCTCAACGCGCCTCATCATGGTTGATTTTACACTCAGTGATTTAATGAAGACTCGAAGACTTGAAGAGAATTCAAAATTACGCCAATGATCCAACGGTGGTTAAAAGATGCATATACGCCCAATCTATTGACACGTGTCCATAACGGTCACATTTATGTTGAGTGTCAAAATGGCTATAATATATGCATGCTCCAATCAACGAGCGACAGCTCATCTTATCCACAAAGATTTCCAACGGCTAGTTTTTTGAAGTTCACTATAAATACCCCATAACTTCAACATTTTGAAGTTGCTGAGTTTTGCTAAGAATTTCAAGAATTTCTCTCTCAAAGCATTTGTTGAAGATTTGAAGATTGCCTTCGTTTTTCCAGATTTCTCAAGAACATCTTCATACCTTCATCCTTAGCCCAGATCTTCAAAGCCTTAACACTTTAGTTTCTTGTGCTCTCCATCTCAAAGATCTAAAGAGCCTTGATACTAAGAACACACACGCACCTCTTTAAGATTAATCATTTAGATTCATCTTTTAGAGATACACCGGTTATTGTTTTGGATTTGTTCTTTCATAGTAATAGATCTTGAGTTAGTGTATAAGCTCAACATTGTAATTTGTAACACTCCTCATTATATAAGATCTCGATTAGAAATCCAAGACTAACCATCTTGGTAGAGGACGTAGATCTTTCATTGATCGAACCTCTCCAAATAGCTCGTGTTATTATCTTGTTATTTCTTTCAAGTTATTATTTTCACTCACTACTTGCTTGTTTACTCTTTGTAGATTGTTTGAACTGAATTGTGTTGTGTTTGTTATATCATTTGCCTTAGTTCCTTATTTCACTCACTTTGAGCCAAAATACTTAGTGTGTGTGTTGCGCTCCCTTTATCACTTTGCGCCTATTTTCATTACTAAATTCCGCTGTGCATTTCACTCACTCACTTAGGCGCATTTCATAACGCTTACTTGATAAAGTGCGCATTCGCCATTGAGTTTTTCAAGGGTACGAAAAGAATTTTAAAACAGCTATTCACCCCCCCCCCTCTAGCTATTTTTCATACCCTTGTTGCCCTTTGGGACCAACATTGTTTGTATCTGCTCTTTCGAATCTTTTGGTATACTTCTTTCATGTTTTGGTTAAGTTTTTGTTTTGCATATTTATCCCCTGTTCATCATGTTCTTCATGCATTCAAATCCTTTTCATGTCTAGTTTTGGGTGTTTACCATTTTACCCCTGTTTTGCTTCAACCGCCTATTTCATTGTTAGAATTCCTTGTAGCGGTTTGTTCTTGGTTTATCAAACTGCTTGCACTAATCTCTTACTAACTTTGATTATTTTTAGGATGAATCCAACTTTGTACCTGGATCCCAGATCATTAAAGCCGAATTTGAAGCTGATTCAGTTGGAAGGAAACTGATAGCTCTGCTTGAGTCATCGAAACTGCTGCCCTGTTCCAATTAGATGAACCAAAGTTTGATAAGGAAATTTGTGCAGAATTCTTTGACAATGGGATTGTCTCTATGGTCCCTCTGTTGAATGGAAGAGGTGAAAAAATCAGAGATTTAGAGTCTGGGGAAGTTAAGACTGAAAATGCCATCAAGTCCACTGTCAGGACAAAAGATGTGGTTCTATCTGCTTCAAAAGTTGCTATCCTGGCTGGTTTAGAAAATTCTGGAATTCTTTCCATCAAACCAGAGTTAGTCAGCCGAACTACTGAGGAGATCTTAGGGGTCTCTGTCTTCAACACTAAGACCACCCCTAAGAAAGAGTTTGGAGAAGTTATGGCAATATTGTGTGATTTAGTAGATACTGGAGTGATGTGCAAGAATGGCAATCACAACAATTTCACTACTGAGCAGTACACTACTATGTGGCTATCTACAAAAGGAAACTGGGCACTGGCCAAGAATCATAATGCAAGAAATGATCAATGCCCTCAGCCGCCATACATCTTCAAGCCGCTGGAAAACGAAGATCAGAAACCCACTGCAGGCTTTTGACAAAGTTCCTGCATCAAGATTCTGTTATCTTTAAAGCTTCTATGGCAAACGAAGCGAGTGGGTGCAACAGAAGACCTTGTTGGTGCTTCAAAACTTGATGCTTTCAGAACCGGATTTGGATGGCGGTTTGCACAAGCGGTATGGAATGCTGATCCTCTGCCTGAAGAGCAGAGAGGACCCTATCCTGAGGCTCGGCTCAATAAGTCAGGCAAACCTTATGCCGGTGCCATAGCAGATCAAGCTGCCGCTACAAGAGCTAGAGAAGAAGCTCAAACTGCCCACGTTGAATAGGCTGGGAGTTAACTTGGATGAAACTGAGGCTCCATTGAGAGGGAGTCTGCGGTTGAGGGGGAGCCTGCAATCCCTGCGCTCAGCCCAGGAACCGCGGCTCCAAAAAAGAAGAAAGCCAAAGTTACTGACCCTTCCAAACCCTCATCCAATCTTCCTCCAAAACCATCCTTACCAAAATCTTCCTTATTCTATCCAATCCCTTTCTGAACATCTTCCACCTTTATCTAAACCAATTCCCTTCACTAAATCATCTCCACCTACTTCATCTAAACCCCGGATACAACCTTTTCACCAATAAAGCCAAATATTGAAAAATCCATGAATTTCGCACAAGATGTGAAAATCTTGAGAAAACTGAGAGCCACCACCTCTGAACCCAAACCTATCTCACTCCAAAATCCCCTCTTCAAAACTGCCAACTGTTCAATTCACTGAAGAACAGTTACAGCTAATCTTTTCTACCCTTCCCCACCTCAACCTTCTACTCAAACCGAGCCTGAGCAGACTGACATGTCTGAGGCCGGTTCAGCCTGATCAAGCCGCGGAACAGTTTTGTGGCTGAGGTTATTGGGATGTAGATGCGCCTGAGCAGACCAATTTGTCTGAGGCAGTTCAAGATGAACTTGAGCAAGATGATGACAATCTTGAGGTTCAACCGCTGAAGAAGAGAGAAGATTAATAAAGAAATATGATTTTGTGGAGCACTGGCAATCAAGGCCCACCTGGTGCAGTGGACTTTACTGAGGCTCATGACAAAAAGAATCACTCACCCTTGAAGCTCATTTGCAAAGGAATTAAGAGAAAGAGCTGACTGAGAAAGGTCGGTATAGACCCTATGTTGGTTAAAACGCTTCCTCCTTCACTAAAACGAAAGCTAAATTTGAATCACCAGAGCACACTCCTTCACCTTCTGGATCCCTTGTACTGCCCTTCGGTCCATCGGCTCAACCGTCAGCTCAACCGCAACTAATCAATATCTCTGCCCCTTCGGTTTTGCCTAGAGTTCAAAGTTGCAGTTAGGACTCCCAACCGCGTGCTTTGAAAAGGAAGTGTGCACAGGACATCGCGGCTTACCTAAAGAGTTTAGATCTACTTCTTCCTACTTCTCCAGCCAACCGCCATGGAGCATCCTCAGAGCCGCCACAAGCATGAAGAGCAACGACTAAAGTCTGGTCCTCCAAATCCTTTCACAATTTTTTCCAGCCGATGAGTCTCAGGCTGCTTCAGATCTACTCATTGCTTCAACTCTTGATCAAATCATTGAGATCTGGCAGTTGAGGTCATTTTTTCTCTCTGCTCTTAATTTTTCTTTAGGATAAACTGCACTGTATTTCCATATCTTTATAGATGGCAGTTCTCTCCCTATACTTCCATTACCTCTCTCCAATACCCAACTACTTCCATTTCCCCTTCTCTTCCCTACACTTCATTTTCTGTCATTCATCCCCTTCCTCCCTTTTGAAACTGATCCAGTAAAGATTCAATTTGTTCTGGATTCTTTTTTTTTACTGCAATCTGCATTTTCTTTCCTCTCTGCCCTTCCTTGTTGATGCCGTTAAGAGGAGAATGCTATTGACCCTCAAATTGGGAGGATGGAATTCAAGATAGAAACCTTCTGGAGAACCAGCTCAAAATAGAACATAAGCTTGAAACTCTAAATGAGCCTGACTTCTCTCAGACTTGAAGCGGCCAAGAAATGAATGAGGCTCTAGAGAAGAAGTTAGACCAACTAGCTGATCTGACAGTTTCATCAACTGACTATCTAGTTCATTTTGCTCGCGACCTCAAGAATCTATCTGAAAAGATCCTAGAAAAGGTAAATGAACCAACCTCACT
>JAOWBW010002089.1:0-80592 GCA_026119855.1 Campanula takesimana
ATCCGGTTAGAGGAAGACAAAGTGCAGCAGACTTCTGGCAAGGGCGTCGACATACGACCACCCAAACAGGAGGACAGAGATGTCTCACCAGAAGCAGAACAATATATCTAGCCCCTACCATAGAATTGATTTTAACAAGATTCATTCTATAGAAGATGAGGACCAAGACGATAATGGACTATCCTAAGATTACTGATTATTGTTTTTCTGTTGATCTTTCAGGTATCCTCTGTGTAATGAGAAACCTTGGAGACAAAGCAAGATGGCCAAGGAAAAATGACAAACCAGCTACTTGGAAGGACAAATCTAAGTGGTGTGCTTACCATGAGGATTTCGGACAACTTACAGGAGGATTGCATCGCCTTGAGGAAAAAACTAAGCTATCTACTGTCAAAGGGATATCTTAAGGAGATCCTCAGCCATCGGAAGTATTGGGTTTTGTGCAATCATGCGCAGTGGAAGATATTACATGAAGAAACCCAAAAGCCTAGATCCGTTATGTTTAATAATTCATAATATGAAGATGAAAGAAACTAACCCTTGTAGATCGAAATACGGAGCCTTGGATTAAGATGCTAAGATGAGCACCCTCTACGGTGATCCACTCTTCAAACGGATTCAAGAACGATTCTTGAACTTGACTGCTAGGTCTTCGGATTGAAAAACTGTGGTGAAGAACGATTCTTCAATCTCTCCCTATGTTTTATTGGTTTGATAATTGGGAATAATCAAACCTAACAATCCTAGTATATTATGTTTATTCTCTCTCTCCAAGAAAGAGTTTGTGATTTCTAAAATCAATGTTGTGGGAACTATTCCCGGCTGCACACATTATATACAATAGGTCTCTAAGACCCTTTAGGGTTTAAGACTTCTTGTACAACTAGAAAAAGCCTGAAATAAACTGCAGTGCGGGAGGGGCGCCGTACGGCTCCTATGGCGCCGTACGGATGCTCCCTTTTTTCTTCCTTGTTTTTCGCTCCTTTTAATTATCCGTTCTGCGTGTGTGACCCAATAGGATTATACTAAGTTGGCAACGAGTCCGAAACATTCAAACCTCGTAAGTCATAAGCGGACTCTAGGAAGCCATTATGACATTGATCCAATCAATTCATTTGAGCATGGCCATGCATTTCATGAATACCATTCATCGAGTGGCCAAAGCTTGACATCTCTCTTGATGAGGAACAAATCCCATCTTGGCTTATTACCTTTCCCTACATGATTCTGATTATGCCAATCATGTTCTTTATAGCTACCCGGTTAAGGGTAACGTTTGACTATGTCAAACATAATGTTCATCATGTAGAAGACAATAATAACCTCAGGTCTAAAGATTCAAGTGATATAACTATATGAGACATAATTATAACATTTTGACCATGTCACGACCCAAAATCTAGGCTCTATTTTATTAGTAATAAATAATTATTATTTATTTATTTGCTTATTTATTTATTTAAATTATTATTTATTTAAATATTTATGTGTTATATTAATTTATGCCTAGCATTTTATTTGGGCCATTTGTGCTATTGTAGAAGAGTTGAGTCTTATTTGTTAGTGGGGAGTTTATTAGTAAAGGGTAGAAGTAGGGGAGGGGTCTAAGTGTAAGATTTCAAATAATTCATCATCTTCTCCCTACTCCCTCCCTCACCCTATCACCCTCACTCACACTCTTCCTCCCTCACTCTTTCATTTCTCTCTCCCAGCTGAATCTCTCTCTCTCTACATTGGGTAAGTTTTCTCATCTTCTTACTTCTCTATTCATTTTCTCCATCCTCCTCTCATTATTTCTCATTTCTTAAAACATGAAACATGTTTAGATCGTCGATAGGATCGTAGGAAGCCAAAAATATTGGAAATCCATCATCTTTGGAAATCTCAAGTAAGTTACTTTTCCCCCATTTTTGCTAAAATGTTCATTCCATGCTTAGATAATACTATAATTACCATTTCTTGCTTCTTTGGTTGATTTTGAGATGATTTGAATTTTATCCCATTTTGTGAAGTTTTGATGTTTGAATCATCCCTTGGATTGAGTGGTCTAATTGATGTTCTATGAGTTGTTTTAGGTATATAGGGTGTTTGGGTACCTTAGTATACCTATTGAAAGCATTGGGTTTGAGTTATGTTGGTTGGGTAGAAAATTTGGGAGAAACCCAGTTGGTTTTGGCCGTTTTCCGGTGACCTGGGTGCGTGGGCGACCGCCTATGATGGGTTTGGGCGACCGCCCATGAGATCAGTTGATCCGGAGAATTTGAACAAAGTGAGTAGGCGACCGTCCACTTTTGGGTTGGGCGACCGCCCAGGAAGTCAGTTGGTTTTGGGCTTGGGGTTGGGTTTTGGGCGACCGCCCATACCAGCTGTTCTGAGTCTCTTTGTTTTTGAATTGTTTTAAGGTCCAAGCCCGATCTAGGCTCGAAGTATCAGCCTAGTTGACTTAAGTTAATGTTGTGGAACACTTTATTGTTCGAGAATGATCCCCTTGTGATCGATTGTGTTATGGAATTCGATTAAAAATGGTTTGTGTTTGTTGAAATATCTGTTGATGTATTGTTGGATTGATGCACCGTTTTGGTGATTTATTTGGAATGGTTCCCTACTTTGGAACCTTAATTTGTTTAATTAAGCTAGTATTTATTACTTAGCATTTATTTGGAAGCCCAGCTGGCATATTTGTTGCATCGGCGATGGGAAAGATTATAATGGCAAAGCCAAGTCCATTATAATGTTGACCATTGTTTGCCCTTACTATACCCCTTTTCCAGATTGGCCTTGGAAGAGATAAGTTAGCTTCCTTTGTGAATGTATCTAGCTACCGAGCATGACTTTGTGGCATGGCTCTTGTCCTTTGTGACACTCTTATGGTTATTGTTCCGGTACCGGGGGTTTTCTCTTCGGCTTTCATGCTATTATGAAGATGTGATTTGTTGATTATTGAAGCTGCGCAGCGATCCTTTATTTAGATGTATCGATTTGGAAACCTTGGCTAATATCCTTTGTTATGTGTTTATTTCCGCTGCTATTTATTATCTGATAATTGCTATGTTATATGAGATATTGATGTTGTTATTACTTATTGTATCATAGCATGTCATGTAGTTGCATTAGTAACTTATTGAGATTTATCTCACCCCCTTTCTTTTATCTTTGTTTTCCTTAACCCCCGAGTGCTGGATACGCTGATCACGAGAAAGAGGACGTCGAGTGTGGATACATTCTTTTGGGGAAAGTTGTTATAGGTTGGTTTACATTATATAAATGTGTAACCTTTTTAGGATAGTTGTACCAAACCATGATGTCATTAAGTATTGTACATTTATATTTTGTTGGGCATAAACTTGTGGAAGTTTATGATAGTTGTACTTGGTTATTATCAAACTTGGATTTGTAAAACTTTGGACCATCACCTTTTGGTATCAAATGGAATTTTTAACTTCGGTATTTCACAGTTTTGGTTTTAAGTCGACGTCCAGCTCGCGATCTCGGGCCCGCGGGGTTCGGGGTCGCGATAGTTGGTATCATAGCTATGGCATTAGCTCTATGTATAAGTATAGGTGGATTAGTTTGACCTAGGAGGGTAGTGGTGTGCGGAGTGATTAACGGTTGATGTTTTATGCAGGTACTTATTTACAATGGTTCGTAGAAGGAGTGGTGAAGGTAGTATCGGTAATGCAAATCAGAATGATACAAGGGAAGAAGCCCGTGCTATGTTTCAAGGCATGTTCGAGGCGGCCATGAAGGCCATACATGATCAAGGTCCGAGGGTAGAACAAACACCACCCCGCTATGGATTAGAGCAATTTCTCAAACTGAAACCGGTTGAATTCAATGGGGAACCCGATGTTCGGAAGGTTGAGTTGTGGATTGAGTCGATGGAGAAGATTTATGAGGTATTTGGTTGCACGGATGAGGATAGGGTCCGGTTTGCGGCTTATAAGCTTGTGGGAGCCGCTGAGCATTGGTGGAAGGGTGTTAAAGCTAGTTGGGATGATACTCACACGGTGTATGCGTGGGAGTTGTTTGTGCGTAAGTTCAAGGAGCATTTCATTCCGGTTGTTGATCAAAACCGAAAGGAGATCGAGCTCCTTAATTTAGAGCAAGGTTTGTTGTCTATAGCACAGTACTCTGCTAAGTTCACAGAATTAGCCCGGTATTGTGACTATTTGGTGAGTACCGAGGAACAAAAAGCTATAAGATTCATTCGGGGATTGAAGACCTCCATCCGTACTCAACTTATTGCCCAACGGATTGTGACCTTCCAAGATGCGGTAGACTGAGCCTACTTGATAGAGCAAGATATTGGGGAGCACAAAAGGAAAACCGAGGTTGTGGGTACGGGTAAACCGGGAAGCCATGCTAAATCTCAACCTCAACACCGTTCCGACAACCGATGTAACCCAGGAGCATCATCTCAGTTTAAGGGGCAAACCACACCGAGAAATCCGGGTACTACTCCGGGGATTCAGAATAGGAAGCCTTGTACCTTTTGTCAGAGGGTAGGCCATACGGAGGATAGGTGTTGGAAAAAGCAAGGCAAGTGTACCAATTGTGGTGAAATGGGGCACTTTGCGAGAGATTGCACGAGGCACCGAGGTCAGTCATCCGGGTCAGGGGTTGGTACTAATCAGGGTCAGAAAAGGGATGCCGCTGGGAAGCCTAAAGTTCAAGGAAAGATATATGCCATGAATCAACAACAAGCGACCGATGATCCTTCTGTTATTGGAGGTATTGTTTCTGTGTCTATTGTGAGCGTACGAACGTTAGTAGATCCAGGATCATCTCATTTATACATTTCTGTGCAATTTGCTTCCATGTTAAATGCTGCATTCGAGTCTTTACCATACGTGCTAGAGGTGTCAACCCCTATAGGAGAATGCTTGATTTCTGATCGAGTCTTTCGTGCTTGTGATGTGGTTATTTGTGGTCGTGTCCTTTGTGCGGATTTGGTAGTTCTTCCTATCCAAGACTTTGATGTCATTTTGGGTATGGATTGGTTGAGCAAGTTTCATGCTTCCGTTGATTGCCGTAAGAAAACTGTTACTTTTTCTATTCCTGATGTGCCTAAATTTGTGTTTGAGGCTAGTCCTCTGAGTAGAAAGGTTCGCTTAATTTCTTATATGAAAGCGAGAAAATTATTGCATAGTGGTTGTGAGGGGTATTTGGCTAGTGTTCTTGATACTAGGAAGGAATCCCTTGTTTGGATAGTGTTCGGGTAGTTAGGGAATTCCCCGATGTTTTCTCTTCGGAGTATGATATGCCGCCCGATCGTGAGATTGAGTTTTGTATAGACCTTTTGCCGGGTACGGCTCCAATTTCGAAAGCACCTTATAGGTTGGCTCCCGCAGAGTTGAAGGAATTAAAGGTTCAATTGCAAGAGTTGCTTGATCGAGGGTTTATACGCCCTAGTGTTTCCCCGTGGGGAGCACCGGTTTTGTTTGTGCGGAAGAAAGATGGTTCGTTGAGATTGTGTATCGACTACCAAAAGTTGAATCAGGTTACAGTGAAGAACAAGTATCCTCTACCTCACATTGACCATTTTTTGATCAGCTTCAGGGCTCCGTCGTGTTTTCCAAGCTTGACTTGAGGAGTGGGTACCATCAGTTGACGATTCGATCTGAGGATATTCCGAAGACTGCTTTTCGCACTCGTTATGGTCATTACGAGTTCTTGGTTATGCCGTTTGGGTTGACGAACGCACCGGCCGTGTTTATGGATTTGATGAACCGGGTTTCCATCCTTACCTGGATTCGTTCGTGGTGGTCTTTATTGATGATATACTCGTCTACTCTAAATGTCGAGAGGAGCACAAGCAGCATTTGAATCTTACGAGGGAGTAGTTGTTTGCGAAGTTTAGTAAATGCAAATTTTGGCTTGAGAAGGTGTCATTTCTGGGTCATGTTATTTCAAAAGATGGGATTTCTGTGGATCCTTCAAAGATAGAGGCAATAGTGGATTGGAAGAGGCCCGAATCAGTGACAGAGATTAGAAGCTTTCTTGGTTTAGCCGGTATTACACAAGATTTATTGAGGGGTTTTCGAGGATCGCTACTCCGATGACTCATTTGACCCGGAAGAATGTCCCATTTGTGTGGACCGAGAAATGTGAAAAGAGTTTCGAGGAATTGAAGAAGAGGTTGACTACCGCACCGATCTTGACTTTGCCTAATGGGAGCGATGGCCTAGTGATTTACAGTGATGCTTCGAAAGAGGGTTTGGGTTGTGTGTTGATGCAGAGTGGGAAAGTAATTGCTTTTGCTTCGAGGAAGTTGACCCCTAGTGAACAGAATTACCCGACTCATGATATGGAGTTGGCGGCGATAGTCTTTGCGTTGCACAAATGGAAGCACTACCTTTATGGAGCGAAGTTCGAGATTTTCACGGATCACAAGAGTTTGAAGTACCTATTCTCTCAGAAGGAATTGAACAACCGACAGCGCCGATAGATGGAATTTTTAAAGGATTATGATTGTACGATTTCTTATCATCCGGGGAAGGCGAATGTAGTAGCCGATGCGATTAGTAGAAAGTCTTATGTGGCCTCGATGATGGTTCGAGAATGGAAAATGCTTGAGGATGTTCGAGATTGGTCTCCTCGTGAATCGAGACATGGGGCTATTTTTGCGAATATTAGGGTATCTCCGACCCTATTTCAGAGGATAAAGGAAGCTCAGAAAGAAGATCCCGAGTTGGTGAAGATAATGGGTAAATTGAAGAAAAAGAATTTTGAGGATTTTTCTTTGAGTTCGAGTGGAGTGTTGACTTTCCGTGGTCGTTTGTGCGTACCCGATGTTGGCGGATTAAAGAGGCAAGTTTTAGATGAGGGTCACAAATCGAGGTATACTATTCATCTGGGTAGTACGAAGATGTATCAGGATTTGAAGCAACAATTTTGGTGGATCAATATGAAAAGGGAAATAGCGGAGTATGTGTCGAAGTGTCTAACTTGTCAGCAGGTAAAAGCCGAGCATCAGAGACCCGCGGGACTACTTCAGCCGTTAGAGATTCCGGAGTGGAAATGGGATCATGTGACTATGGATTTCGTTACGGGACTACCTCGTACCCGTAGGAAGTATGACAGTGTTTGGGTAATAGTGGATAGATTGACCAAGAGTGCCCATTTCTTGCCTATTGACATCAGATACTCGATGGAAAAGCTTGCGACCCTTTATATCGATGAGATCGTTAGATTGCATGGGGTTCCGGTTAGCATTGTGTCAGATAGAGACCCGAGGTTTACTTCTAGATTCTGGAAGGCGTTTCAGGAAGCTTTGGGTACAGATTTGCGATTCAGTACAGCTTTGCACCCCAGACCGATGGTCAATCCGAGAGGACCATTCAGATTCTTGAGGATATGTTGCGAGCTTGTGCGATAGACTTTTCCGATTCTTGGGATAGTCATTTACCGTTAGTGGAATTTTCTTACAACAACAGTTATCAGGCTAGTATCGAGATGGCACCGTATGAGGCCTTGTATGGAAGAAAATGTAGATCGCCTATTTGTTGGGATGAGGTTGGTGAAGCAAAGATCGTGGGTATTGATTTGCTTCAGGATTCAGTTGAAAAGGTTAGAGTTATCCGGGATCGATTGAAAACAGCCCAGAGTCGACATAAGAGCTATGCAAATAACCGAAGGCGAGATCTTAGTTTCCAGACCGGTGATTTTGTGTTCTTTAAGGTGTCTCCGAAGGTGGGTATTCGTAGGTTTGGGAAGAAAGGCAAATTGGCTCCGAGGTTTATTAGCCCGTTTGAGATTTTGGGAAAAGTGGGACTTCTTGCGTACTGACTCGCGTTACCGTCATCCTTAGACCGGTTGCACAACGTATTCCACGTTTCTATGCTTAGGAAGTATGTTCATGATCCATCTCACGTGTTACCGAGGATACCGGAGGATATTGAGCCCGATATGACTTATGAGGAACGACCGGTTCGGATCTTAGATTCTAAAGTTCAAGAGTTGAGGAACAAAAGTATTTCATTGGTTAGAGTTCTTTGGAGGAATCATAATATCGAGGAGTCGACGTGGGAGCTCCGAGATGAGATCGAGAGGAAATTTCCGTGGCTTTTTAATTCGGGTAAGTCTCGTTAAAATTCGGGTCGAATTTTCTTTAAGGGGAGTGAATGTCACGACCCGAAATCTAGGCTCTATTTTATTAGTAATAAATAATTATTATTTATTTATTTGCTTATTTATTTATTTAAATTATTATTTATTTAAATATTTATGTGTTATATTAATTTATGCCTAGCATTTTATTTGGGCCATTGTGTGCTATTGTAGAAGAGTTGAGTCTTATTTGTTAGTGGGGAGTTTATTAGTAAAGGGTAGAAGTAGGGGAGGGGTCTAAGTGTAAGATTTCAAATAATTCATCATCTTCTCCCTACTCCCTCCCTCACCCTATCACCCTCACTCACCCTCTTCCTCCCTCACTCTTTCATTTCTCTCTCCCAGCTCAATCTCTCTCTCTCTACATTGGGTAAGTTTTCTCATCTTCTTCCTTCTCTCTTCATTTTCTCCATCCTCCTCTCATTATTTCTCATTTCTTAAAACATGAAACATGTTTAGATCGTCGATAGGATCGTAGGAAGCCAAAAATATTGGAAATCCATCATCTTTGGGAAATCTCAAGTAAGTTACTTTTCCCCCATTTTTGCTAAAAATGTTCATTCCATGCTTAGATGATACTATAATTACCATTTCTTGCTTCTTTGGTTGATTTTGAGATGATTTGAATTTTATCACATTTTGTGAAGTTTTGATGTTTGAATCATCCCTTGGATTGAGTGGTCTAATTGATGTTCTATGAGTTGTTTTAGGTATATAGGGTGTTTGGGTACCTTAGTATACCTATTGAAAGCATTGGGTTTGAGTTATGTTGTTTGGGTGGAAAATTTGGGAGAAACCCAGTTGGTTTTGGCCGTTTTTCGGTGACCTGGGTGCGTGGGCGACCGCCCATGATGGGTTTGGGCGACCGCCCATGAGATCAGTTGATCCGGAGAATTTGAACAAAGTGAGTAGGCGACCGCCCACTTTTGGGTTGGGCGACCGTCCAGGAAGTCAGTTGGTTTTGGGCTTGGGGTTGGGTTTTGGGCGACCGCCCAGACTGGCTATGGGCGACCGCCCATACCAGCTGTTCTGAGTCTCTTTGTTTTTGAATTGTTTTAAGGTCCAAGCCCAATCTAGGCTCGAAGTATCACCCTAGTTGACTTAAGTTAATGTTGTGGAACACTTATTTTTCGAGAATGATCCCTTGTGATCGATTGTGTTATGGAATTCGATTAAAAATGGTTTGTGTTTGTTGGAATATCTGTTGATGTATTGTTGGATTGATGCACCGTTTTGGTGATTTATTTGGAATGGTTCCCTACTTTGGAACCTTAAGTTGTTTAATTAAGCTAGTATTTATTACTTAGCATTTATTTGGAAGCCCAGCTGGCATATTTGTTGCATCGGGCGATGGGAAAGATTATAATGGCAAAGCCAAGTCCATTATAATGTTGACCATTGTTTGCCCTTACTATACCCCTTTTCCAGATTGGCCTTGGAAGAGATAAGTTAGCTTCCTTTGTGAATGTATCTAGCTACCGAGCATGACTTTGTGGCATGGCTCTTGTCCTTTGTGACACTCTTATGGTTATTGTTCCGGTACCGGGGGTTTTCTCTTCGGCTTTCATGCTATTATGAAGATGTGATTTGTTGATTACTGAAGCTGCGCAGCGATCCTTTATTTGGATGTATCGATTTGGAAACCTTGGCTAATATCCTTTATTATGTGTTTATTTCCGCTGCTATTTATTATCTGATAATTGCTATGTTATATGAGATATTGATGTTGTTATTACTTATTGTATCATAGCATGTCATGTAGTTGCATTAGTAACTTATTGAGATTTATCTCACCCCCTTTCTTTTATCTTTGTTTTTCCTTAACCCCCCGCCCAGGTGCTAAGGATTAGTCTCGCTGATCACGAGAAAGAGGACGTCGAGTGTGGATACATTCTTTTGGGGAAAGTTGTTATAGGTTGGTTTACATTATATAAATGTGTAACCTTTTTGGGATAGTTGTACCAAACCATGACGTCATTAAGTATTGTACATTTATATTCTGTTGGGCATAAACTTGTGGAAGTTTATGATAGTTGTACTTGGTTATTATCAAACTTGGATTTGTAAAACTTTGGACCATCACCTTTTGGTATCAAATGGAATTTTTAACTTCGGTATCTCACAGTTTTGGTTTTAAGTCGACGTCCAGCTCGCGATCTCGGGCCCGCGGGGGTTCGGGGTAGCGACAGACCATGACATAAATCTCATAGGGGTTAGTCCACTATTTGTTCTCCAATAAATACCCATAAGTCTAATCGTATCGCATACACATAATCATCATATGATTATCCATTAAACTTAAACTAGTAATTAATCATAATTACCAGGGATGGGGATTATTATAATAAACATGGAAAAGATATAATAATCAAACATTCAATATCTTTATTAAAGTATAAAGCAAATGATAACATTAATCATTCAAATAACATGCCTAGGGCATACACACCAACAATCTCCCACTTGCACTAGGCCTAATTAATGTATCGAATACCCATAGACCAAACATGACCATCATGCTTTGCTTGTGGAAGACCCTCTGTCAATGGGTCAGCAATGTTATCTTCAGTTGGTACTCTGCATATATTTACGTCTCCTCTATCAATGATTTCTCAAATGATATGAAAATGCCTAAGTATATGTTTAGATTTTTGATATGATCTAGGTTCCTTTGCTTGAGCAATAGCATCATTATTATCAAAATAAAGGTCTATTGGATTAGCAATGCTAGGAACCACCTATAGTTCACCAATGAACTTCTTAATCCAAACAGCCTCTTTAGCAGCATCGGATGCAGCTATATACTCAGCTTCAGTTGTAGATTCAGCTACGGTAATTTGCTTAGAACTCTTCTAGCTAACAGCACCCCCATTAAGCATAAACACAAAACCATATTACGATCTTGAATCATCCTTGTCGGTTAATTTGGAAGCTTGCATTTGTGTAACTGTGAGAGCGCGCCCCTCCCACGGTGCCAGCACCGTCCGGCTCGGCTCGTGTGGGCTTGATTATTGCTCATTTGTTGTGAGTCTCCACTATGTTTGACGGAACATTGACCGTGAAATCTGGATTCGGGGGTTAAGTTATGAATTGAGAATGTCAAGGAGCACCCAATTCACCCAATCTAGGATTGGTCTTGCTAAGAAATCATCATCATTGACTCAAAACCATGCAAAATATGTACAAAAGAAACCAAATAACTAATTTCTTATTTATTTGGGATGTTGGAACATATGCTTCGAGACTATCTCCATGAATTGGAGAGGCTCTAGGCTGATCCTTTAATGGAATCACATTACTTTAAATCAAAGAAGGAGATGAGAAGAGAAGAAAACATAGAGATTACCTAAGCATTCTTCAAGAATCCTATGGATGGCCTTGACTAAAGGCCTTGAAAATCCCAAGAACTTGGCTTGACTTGAGTTATAATCTTCTAAATTTCATGGGTAGGGGGAGGAGTCTGATTATGAGAGCCTTCTTGAGTGTATATGGTTTTGGGAGACTTCTATTAGTTGACCATTAGTCATTCTAGGCAAGAACAACCAATATTTATAGGGGTTTATGACTTTAGGGTTAAGCCAAAGGGTTTAATTTGGATGGGAATCAATGACTTGATTTCCAAGGAGGTTTATTTGGACTCTCTGATCGTCTTTTCCAACTTTCCCGAATTAAGGAGTCTTTGCCAAGAAACGAGGTTTAGATCATCAAGGAAACTGATGAGACTCGTCTGTTAAAAGGGGGATATCTCGTACGAGACATCAATGTCCCGTACAAGACATCTTGTGTCTGAATCACAAAAATACCCTTCTTCTTAAGTTTTAATGTTCATTTCGGTCCCTAACTAATGGAGTCAGTCAGAAACTTAATGAAGCATGTCCAACTTAACAAGTTTCGACGCAAATCAAAGGCGAGACATAGAAGTAGTGTGATTATGAATGAACGTTCAAAATGGGGTGTCTACAGAGCCCCTCGACGATGATACATATTAATGAAGTAACGTCGTCGATAGAAAAGATGCCATTTAGAACTTTGGACATAGTCATGCTAGAAAGCTGCCTGCGTAATCCTCGGAAACTTAATGAAGCATGTCCAACTTGAGGTATTTTGAAAATTATTTATGAAAACAATACTGCAGTAAGTAAAGTTTAGAGTTTAGAGAGTAACCCATACTGAGGAATCAATTTCCTTGACCCAATTTTGAATATACCCTTTATTGATGACGAACTGTCTCCAGTTGCAATCTATACTGACGAATCAATCTCTTTGACCCAATTCTAAATATGCCCTGTTGTTGATCAATCGTCCTCAATTTGGAGATGCTAATTACTCGGACCTTGCTTCTCCTTTCAACGAGACTGCCTGTCCGTTGAAACTGTTGCGAATCCTAGGTTATTAACGTCTGTCTTGATAACAATTATGGGATTTTAGGTTTGAAGACGCCAATTACTCGGACCTTGCTTCTCCTTCCTAGAGCTTTCTCTCCCGTTGAAAAAGTGAATCCTATGCCATTAATGTACGTCTTGATGAAAATTATAGGACTCTGAGGGGTGTGAATCCTATATTATTAGCGTACACCTCGATAACAATTGTCGGATCACTGGATGTGGAGTCACCAATTACTCGGACCTTGCTTCTCCTTCTGACGAGACTACCTTCCCATCGGAAAAGTGAATCCTATGCCATTAACTTATGTCTTGATGACAGTCATCGGATTTAAAGTTTGCTGATGCAGATTTTGTACTGAGAAACAAATTCATTTGTTCCAATTCTGAAAATATTCATTTGCTAACGACTCAATGTTCCATCTTGAACCGGGTTTAGATTTGACCTCTTAGTCAAAAGCAGGGCTTTTTCTAACCTTTCTGTTAAAAGCAGGGCTTTTCTGATATTTCTATTAAAAGCAGGGCTTTTCATTAATTTCCCAACAAAACAAGGTTTTCTGAGGGTTTTCTGAGGGATACCTCGTACGAGGTATGGATGTCTCGTACGAGATATCCTTGATTCTGAGTAGAACAGGCCCTGAAAGTGAATTCAAAATCACTTTTCTTATTTTGTTTTCGAGAGTTATCAACCCTAGGCGATTTCTTCCTCTAAAAATCTCCATTTTCACCAATTTCTAGTAAATCCCAACCCTTTCTAATGGCCGGTGCTAATCGATCCCACAAAGAACACCTCTTTGGTAGGCATATGAAAGGAAAGAGGTGGGAGACAGATAAGTTGTGCCCGTTCCCTGAGGATCATGTGCCCGTTCCCCGAGGATCACATTTCTCACGCCATTTAGACTAAGAGGGTAAGGATTTCTTCCCTGACTGAGTTCTCACGCCAATTTCGTTGTTGCATGTCTCAACCTTATGCTTTCGCAGTCAATTTTGTCGACCTTTTGTCGATTTTTTGCCTAGAATTCTCGCTGCTAGGGTTTGTCATTCATGGCAAACTTTTTGCCAGAATTTCTTCCTCGTTGATGTCGATAATCATTGTAGTATAGTAGTACATGATATTGACTTTCGTTCTAGGCAATTCTGCAATTTTTTGAGTAAAATGCTTAAATGAGGATTTTACCGCTTTTTTGAAATTTGTCTCTTTTGTATTTGTTGCTTGCAATCATTCAGGGTTATCAACAACTGTAGGGGAAGCGTACGGGTAGTTGCCGAGAGGTGGGTAACTCTGAACGTTGAGTTGAAAGACGAGATTGAGAATATGGGGCTCAGGCCTTTCTTTGACGGCTTTGTGAGTGAGAGGAGAAACACCCATGTGCTCCAAGTTATCAGGGAGCGTTGGTGGGATAGCAACCATACCATGAATATGTGGTGGGGTGAGGTTACCATGACTCCCACTGATTTTTATGCCATTACCGGGCTCTCTATTGCCGGCGAGCCGATCGAGGTTGATACCGATTTCCTTCCTAGCGGTGATGATATGAGGCACCTTCTAAGCTTCTCTGTACGCACCTCGGGCAGAGGTGTCCCTCTCAAGGCCTTGAGGGATAAGGTGGATGCTTATGTTTCTATTAACGCTGGTCAGATAGGATCTGTTAACACCCGCATAGTAGCTGTCAGTGGCTTTCTGTGGTGGGCCTTCTCTGAGATGCTTTTTGCCAATCATGCGTCGAATGCCTTGTTCACTCTTTTGAGCTGCCTGAGGGATATACATCATGTGACTGATGCCAGTTGGGGTCTAGCTGGCTTGGCCCACTATTATATGCCCATGGATGAGAGTTCGCGGCATCGGGCGAATGCTGGCTTGAGTGGTTATAGCCATGCTTGGGAGGTATAATACTCATCTTCTTCTGTATTCCTCCTTTATTTCAGCACCAGTTTACTTTTAGTCTCGGTAGCATATTTATTTTAGCCATTTCATGTTGACATGTTTCTATGCTTCTCCCATTTGCAGGCCTGGGGTTACGCGATGTTAAGACTCTTCAACTTTGACCTCCGGGATAATGCTGCCATGTTTTTGGACACATTAAGGTGGCGTAGGGCCAACAGGGATACCCAGGATGAGCAGGCTGAGGGGGCATACTTTCCTATAGAGCAGATGAGTTGGTATCTTGACGAGTAGACTGTCGTTCCTGATGTTGACACTGCCCTCTTCCCTTGGAGGAGCTTGGAGATTCATCAAACCTACGGGTATACCAGCATGAGATTACTGATGATTGGCCTCGGTGGGGGATGCTTTTTCTTGGGAGAGCGGGTCTGTCGTCAGCATAACGGTGGCAGGCTTGATCTCATTATCCCTGTGGATCCACCTTCTTACATGCTTAGCTCTCATGCTATCGAGGACGAGGAGAGAGAGGAGCTTATTATAGGTCAGGTCGCCTTTGACCATATGCATCTCAAGGCTGACTATCAGGATTTTCTTGCTCGCCTCATACCTCGGTTGATTCTGGAGGGAGATCAGGCTCATACTCAAGGGTTGCTCACGTCCCTTTTCGTCCGCAACTCAGACTGGATTCTTTTACTAATAGCATGGATGAGGGGATAGAGAGTATCAAGGACCTTCCCGCCGATTACGATATGCCTGAGGGACTCGTACCTCCTGCTGACGCGACCATGGTAATTTCATTTGTTTCTTCCTGATAGGTGCCCATTGCCGAGTACAGGGAGGTCGCAGGACGGCTTGCCCAGTTCATGGCCTATGCCAAGAGGGTAAAGAGAGAGACCGTGGGGCTATTAGGTTGATTTGCTCGCCAGACAGTGGAGTCGGCTTCTTGCGGGAAGAGACCTCGGACCGATGGATGATCTTGTGGCAGAAGCCACATTCTTGTGTCTTGATGCCTGAGTTGATAGGATCCCCTTATCCCCTCTTTTATTTGGTTGATTTATTTATTGCCTCAGCGTAGGCAAGGACATTTTTTGTTTCTTTTTGGTTGTACCTGGGCAACAAATATGTCCTAACTCTAACACACAATACTTTGGTTAATTTTAGTTTTTATTTCTGACTGTGTAAATGAATTTTCCTGTGCCCGGTTGGTCAACCAATCGATATTCTTGAGATGGATTCGCGTTGGACAATTTGTGGTTAATGTATGAACTGCCTAGGGGTGTATTTCTGAGGTGTTTGAGGCATGTTTTAACTCATTTGACAACCTAGGATTTGAGCGGAATCATTGCTGTCTGAACTGAAAAGATGCCTCGTGCGAGACATCAATGTCTCGTACGAGGCATCCTTTGAATCTGCGACTGTTCCTCCCTTTTCCTCGAGGATTTGGTATTCAAACTTGTATATAATGACCTCTAGTCCGTCCAAGAAAGCCACTGCAGCTTCAGATCAGTTCTGGGAACTTCCTTTTGGAGTAAAATTCTCAACCTTTTGCTCCCAATGGCCCCAAGCAAGTCCGTCCCTTCATCAATAATTGTTGATGAATTTTCTTTAGACTCAGAATTAGTGGAACGCTACAAGGGTGACTTCGCAATGTTCTTTCATTCGTTCAATAAACCTCATCAAGAGAGATTCGTAGAGATGTTCGGGTTTAATATTCTTTTCACCTTGAAGAATCTAAAACCGGATTGGGACCTTTTGAAGGGAGTAGCACATTTTTGGGATCCTTCGACTCATCTCTTCAACTTTTCGCTTAATGAGATGGTCCCTACTGTAGAGGAGATGGCGGCCATCCTGGATATACAATTAACTGGAGTGATCGTGGTTCCCAAGTGTGACAAAGTACCGATGGAGTCTCTTAGGTACTTATTGATCATAGGCCTTCCTGAGGCGCAGGGTTACATTCACAACCGCTATGTTGATCTCCATGCTTTGCCTAGGAGATTTAAGGGTTAGGTGACTCGTGGTCATGGCGTGGATTCCCAAAGTTTCCTCTTGGTGTTATATTTGTTCCAAAATGTGCTATTTATGAGCAAGTATTGCATGGTGGACACGGAGCTCGTGGATATCGTTTTGCAAGCTAGAGGACGGGCATTCAATGTCGTCCCCTTTCTCTTGGGAGAGACCCTTCATGTCCTTGATGAGTTGCACTGAACCAGCTCTATGACTCGGGGAAGTCCATTGTTGCTCACTATTTGGCTCATAGAACATTTTAAACTATTGATCTCCCCGACTGAGTATTCGCCTTATACTTTTCATAGGCAGAGATTGTTGGTGAAGGATCTTAGCGTTGAAGAATGGGCTCATCTCTTTGCAGAGACTGATGATATCGCTTGGTGTCCACCCTTTTGGAAGGTGAAGTGGTTTGTAGCTAATACCCTTGGATACGATTGGGTCGTTCTTCTGGGTTTGAGGGATTCTTCCTTCTATTTTTCTCAAAGGGTAATGCGACAATTCGGTCAGCAGCATGACACTTTCGTGCTAGGGGGACATTCTCTGAATATTTCTTTCCTGGATGCAGAGTTCTCTACGAGCTTGGCTCAAGCTTAGGGGCAAGGAATCACTATGGATCGTTGGGCCAATCTCCATCATGAGGGAGAGAGCCTTTATTTATCGGATAAATATTTGGATTGGTTTCTCACAGAACTCCATCCCAATGGTGAGGGTACTGATAACATTCGCCGTCCTTTGCTGGGGGACAAATTCGAGCCTAGTTTGAATCTGAGGAAGAAGGAAGATAAGGAGGATCCTTCTAATGTTAGCGCGGATGGTACTCAAGACTTTCTGGATAGCGATTTCTATGAGAAGGTGGCGGATGGCCTTCCCGGTAAATTGCAAGCTCTAGATAAGCCTCACGTGTTTGCAAGATTGGCTCCCTCAGTGTTCAGTTGACTTGACGTCCCCCCCCCCCCCCGCGGTTACAAGATACCTTGATTCAAGAGGAAGAGGGATGACAAGGCGGATCCTGGTCAAGCTCCTACCAAGTTAAGGAAGAAATAGATCTTTAGGAGTATCGAGAGATTGCAATAGATAGATCAATGTTTAGATTTTTAGTATTTTATTTATTTTCTTTTGCAAGTTGGTATTCATGTTGGGAATGTTCCTATTGTTTTCATGAAATGGATTAAATTAATAAAAGAACAAGATTTTGATTTCATTTATTGAATAGACCGGACCAAAAGGCTGCCTACGTTCTCCTTTTACATCAATTAAATAAGGAGCCCAGGTCATCGTAGTTCTTGTTCAAGAAAAGAAAATATGTTTGATTCTGCTGTCTAGTTGAATGTCTCGTACGAGACATAGGTGTCTCGTACGAGACCCGCCCCAAAGTTTTTTTTTTTATATGCACACCCTGATTTTTTCCTAGACCGCCCTTTCATGTTTTCAATCTAGCGGGCTTCTTTTCTCGTGCCTTTTTCTTTTATTATTATTTTTGAACTAGGGGACAGAGCTATGAGTAGTACTTCTTTAGCTTGTCCATGTTGACGGGCTTCGGTAGTTGATCCCCATCTAGGTCTACAAGCTGTACCGCTCCTCCGGAGAAGATCTTGTTTACTATATAAGGTCCTATCCATCTTGGTCCCCACTTTCCCATAGGTTTGAATGGTCTGGGATGATTTTCGCGTAGGATAAGGTCCCCTTCTTGATGTTTCTGGATTTGACTTTCTTGTTGAATGCTCGGGCCATTCTCCATTGATATGCTTGGATATGTTCGGCGGCTGAAAGTCGATGTTTATCTAGCAGGGCTAGTTATTCGTAACGGCTGTTCAACCACGTGACTTCGTTGACTTGGTTTTCTAGGAGAACCCTTAGTGATGGTACTTCCAATTCGATCGGTAATACTGCTTCCATCCCATAGGCTAGGGCATATGGAGTGTCACTGGTGGCAGTACGGATTGAAGTGCGATAGCCCCAGAGTACAAAAGGTAGCTTATCGGGTCAGTCTCTGCCGGTTTTAGCCATTTTCCTTATGATGGTCTCTATGGTTTTGTTATCAGCTTCGACTGCTCCGTTGGTTTGTGGTCGGTACGGTGACGACTGATGTCTCTCTATCTTATATTCTGTAAGTAGTTGGTCACATTCTCTCTATAAGTGGGTGCCATTGTCGGATATCATCTCATGAGGTACCCCATACCGGCATATGATGTTGGTCTTTATAAAATCAGCCACCTTCTTGGCATTTAAGACTTTGTAGGATTGGGCTTCGATCCACTTGGTGATATAATCTATGGCGACTAATACAAACAAGTGCCCATTGTGACCTATCGGTGAGACCTTGCCAATGACATCTATTCTCCATGTAGAGAATGGCCAAGGGGATGTCATGGGGTAGAACACGGACGGTGGTGCGTGCTGCAAGTTAGCATGTATCTGACACTTATGGCATTTCTTAACCATGTCGGTGCAGTCGGCTTCCATCGTAGCCCAATAATACCCTAGTCGGATAATTTTCTTTGCTAACATGTTGCCATTCATGTGGGTTCCATAGACTCCTTGATGGACTTGGTCCATGACTTCTATGGCTTCGTGCTTATCGGCACAGAGTAGACACTGCCTGTGATGCTTCTTGTAAAGGTGGTCACCTATAATCACGAATTGGGCAGCGAATCTTTTAAGAGCTATCATTGCCTTAGGTGATGCGTCTGATGGGAATGTTCTGTCTAGGAGGAAACTCCCTACGTCATAATACCACCGTTTATCATTCAAGGTATTCATGGAAACCAAGTCACACGGCTCTTTGTAGTCATGCACGTCTATGATCGAGTGATAAGTGGGATCCGTTCATCTCGCGACTTTGAAGGTTTCGACCTCAATCCATTCGGGAATCTCCACAAGTGATGCTAGCAAGGCTAGCGAGTCTGCTAAGCGGTTCTTATCTCTAGGGTGATAGCAAAAGGTGACTTTTTTGAAGTATTTGACCATGTCTTGGAGATGGTCGTATATTTCTGAAGCATAGGGTCTTGTATCTTCCACTTCTTGAGTGACTTATAGATTATAAGTTGTGAATCTCCGTACACCTCTAGTTCGGTCATATTTCTTTCTAAGGTTGCTTCAAGTCCTGCTATGCAAGCTTCGTACTCGGCAATATTGTTAGTGGGCTCAAAGTCAAGGCGGATTGCGAGTGGAGTGTAGAAATCTGAGGGATCCACTAGTAACATGCCGATACTGTATCCCCGTTTATTAGCTGCGCCATTGAAAAATAATTGCCACTTATTTTCTGCTATTGCCATGATGTCCTCATCAAGGAATCGCGGGTCTTCCACCTTCTCTTCATCACATGGAAATTCGGCTAAATGATCCATGAAGACTCTCCCTTTCACGGATTTTTGTGTGATGTAAGTGATATCATACCCCGCGAGCATAAAGTACCACTTGGATATTCTAAAGGAGACATGTGATTTCTTGAAGATATATTTCATTGAGTCCATTCGGCCAATTAGTTTTACAGGAAACGCTTCCATGTACGGTTTGAGTCTCTCAGCCACCCAAACCAGTGCAGCACACGACTTTTCTAATGAAGAGTAATTCAATTCAGCCCCTTAAAAGCGACGACTGACAAAGTATATGGCATTCTCTTTCTTCGAGTCGGGTTGCTCTTGTGCTAGCATAGCCCCTAGTGCAGTATCATTGACTGTAAGCTACAAGGTCAACAGTTTCTCTTTATGCAGTGGAATCAATACTGGCGGGTTCACTAAGTATTCTTTGACCATTTCAAAGGCTTCTTGGAACTCTTCGGTCCATTCTGGGGATGCATTCTTCTTGAGGAGCTTGAAGATGGGTTCGCACATCATCGTGAGTTGATTAATGAAACGACTAATGTATTGAAGGCGACCCATGAATCCCTTGACTTCTTTTTGCGTCTTAAGTGGAGGCGTGTCGATGATGGCTTTAAGTCTCATCTTGTGGTGTCTCAGTCATTCTAAGAACTTTATGAGGTCGACGAAGTGCTGCCCATCAGAGCCTTTAGAATGTATGATCATATCATCAACGTATACTTCCATCTCTTTATCTATCATATCATGGAACAACGCAGTTACAGCTCTCTGGTAAGTGGCTCTGGCATTCTTGAGCCCGAATGGCATGACTGTATAACAGAACGTCCCCCAGGGTGTGGTAAACGCCGTTCTGTGTAGGTCCTCCTCGGCCATGAGGATTTGGTTGTACCCTGCGAATCCATCTACGAACGAACGGACTTCGTATTTTGCGGTATTGTCAACAACCATGTCTATGTTCGGAAGAGGAAAGTCGTCTTTTGGAGAAACCCTGTTAAGATCATGGAAATCTACACAGACATGGACCTTTCCGTTAGCTTTGGAGACTTGCACAGTATTAGCCAACTAGGTTAGATACTCTATCACCTTGATGAACCCGACACTCAAGAGTTTCTCTATTTCTTGTTTGACCTGTACCGACCCCTCGGGTTTAATTCTACAGAGTTTCTGCTTGATTGGCCTTGAATCTGGAAGCAACAGTATCTTATGCTCAACAATCGAATTGGATAGCCCCGGTATATCTTTGTAGGACCATGCAAACACATCTACGAATTCTCGGAGAAGCGCTATGAGGGCTTGTCGGTCTTCCCCCTTGAAGAAACTGCTGATCTTGGTCTCTTTCGGATCATCATCCATCCCCAGATTAACTATTTGCATTTCTTCGGCATCAATAGGACCATTTCCGCCATGATCACCTACTTGCTTATTAATTTCTTTTAAGATTTGTTCGTTTTCTTGATCTATCTCGTCATATGACACATTATAATGTAATTCGTTGGAGTTATTAGTTAATTCATCATTCAAGACACTTGCAATCTCAGGATACTCGGAAAGATCTATTTTTCATTAAGAAAGTAGGGGAATACATGTTTCGCGATGGCATCCAAGTTCTCTTGGGGTGAGCTCAGTGGTAGTGGTATCTGATTCTAAAGTGAGGGTTACAAATTTTCTTGCCCTATGGGGATGGGGAGTGCACCCTAAATCCTTGATTAGGAAGTCTTCAATTGCTACGGGTCCCCCCGTTGTGTACCAGTTCTGGATAGGCTCTTCACTTTTCTCGATGAGCTTGGTGTAGTCTTGTTCTGGAGCGTCCCCCTTATATATGGCATTGATCTGAGTGTCCTCTAGCTTGCAAAGATAGAGAAATTGGCACAGTAGGTCTCCTCCTAACACAAATTCCCACTCACTGCATGCTTTGGCCTTGGTACCCCCTAATTCTCGAGGTAGCCACGAGAATTGCATTGGTTCTGTTTCAAGTGAGTATGGATCACAGTCACTGAAGATCTCAAAGCCCGATTGGCGCTTCCACCTATGGTCAGTCCATGGTTCAGGGAACATGAAATATGGCAAGTTTTCCCCCTCGCGTACAAAGTACCCATTTCGCGTCTTTCAATAGGGTGGTGTCATTGGGACAATGTATGAAGTCCAGTCCCTTTCTTCCTCAGGGATATTCTTGAGTGGTGTCTCATATCCTAGACCATATTCAGACGAGTATAGAACAACAAGTGGTGGTTCTTTTATCCCTTTTAAGTTCTTGCCAAGCCCTAGACTGGGGAGGTATCCTTCCTTTATCATCATGTTAAGCACAGAGCGTGTTCCCGAGAAAGGAATTTCCTTTGAGTAGTCGTTTTAATTGTGCACTTCTACCATCTCTACACTACTCTCCTTTTGGATTTCGATTCCATTAAAGAGGTGGCTTGCCGCCTCATGCTGCATTTCTAAGATTGGGCTAGCGGTGACAAGTTCCCCAAGTATGGTGACTATCGTGTCATTTTGCTTAAACTTGACACACTGATGGAGAGTTGATGCTACTCCTCCTGTTTGATGTATCCACGGATGTCCCAGAAGAAGGTTGAAGGAAGAGGGGATGTCAATGACTTGGAACTCCGCTTTTGTAGTTATCTCTCCCACTATAACCGTTAGAGTGATCGCCCCTATACGTGAACGTGAAGTGCAATCAAACCCTTATACAGTAAGATTTCACGGTTTTAGCTCTCTTGAGGTAAGGCCAAGCATTACCATGACCCTCTTTGGTATGACATTTATGGCGGATCCATTGTCTACCAGGATTCTGGGGATTCGATGCCCATTGACCCTTGCGGTTATGTAGAGAGCTTCGGTGTGACCTTCACCATACTGTGGTAGATCTAAGTCAGATCTCTTAGGCTCATCTCATAAACACCGAATGATGATCTCTAAGGCTTTGGCCCAAGTGTTGGCTTGTGTTTTCTTTAATTGTTTAAGAAGTGGATCGTCAAGCTCGACGGGTTCAGACTCTTTTGGATGTGATGGCTCTTCTACCCTCGGGTCTTAGTTAGTTATGACTCAGCCGGATTGGGTGAGTAAGTTGACATTCTCCTTTTCTTTGTTATTCTTTCTATCTAGTACTTTATCCCAAGACAACATGTACCAGAAAGAAATTTCATTATTAAATTCTGGAATGCTCTCGCCCACATTTAGGACTAGGCGAGTAGTCTCCTCTTCCCTACTAGCTATCTCTATTACATTGATCCTTCCTCCCGTAGTTGTGAGATGGCTTGCCACTACATTAGGAACCCTTAGTTTCTTAGAGTCTATGATTTCTTGGATCACATCTTTGAGGTGGTGGCAAGATTCGGTGTTGTGGCTAGTAAACTGGTGGAACTTGCAGTAAAGATGATGAGCATGATTCACGGGAAGCTCTTTTGGGGTAGTAGCAGGCTTTATCAGAGTGACTTTACCGGCTTCTACGAGTATGTCAAACATTTTTCTTTGAGTGATGACTTCATACTTGCAGTAGGTTCTTGGCTTTGTCTTTGTTATGGATTCAACTTCCATTTTGTAACATTCCCTTTGAGCTTGCAGGCATGCTTGGAGTGTATCAATCTTCTTCTCGTAGTATTCTTCTTGCATGAGTAGGACTTTTTGGAATGTGCCTACTTCCTCTTCTCGGGCTAGCAAATGATTTTGGAGAAATTTGATTTCTCTGTCGAAGAATTCTTTTTATGTCCATAGTCGAGTCATGAATTCCTCTTCTATTTCCCTCCTGAAGCGCGCGTACAAGACTGTCGCCTATACAGTTGACCCACTTCCCCCTCTAGTCGAGCTTTGAGGTCATTGAATTCTTGAGTGAACTTGGCGTTTGACATTGTGTTAGGAGTATGGACCTACCTTGCTGATCGGACGGACCTAGAATTCAGAGATCGTGTCAAATCCAGGCTGGGGTCCCAACATGGGCTGAAGCACAGAAAAGGAGGATGTCTCGTACGAGGCATCTAGCCTTCCTGTCAGAATACAAATTTCCATCCTATTGGTCGGATGGAATAGTGGATTCTGTCACCCTAGAATATGAGCCCCTTGTTTTTCACCTGTATTGCACTCTCTCAAACGGACAATTTGGCCAAAGGTCTCATATTCTCATCGGAATCCACCATTTAATTAACCAAACCTAAGTGATTCCATAGTTTCTTTGCACTTTGTTAAATAACGCCTTTAATGCAATCAGAACTTATGAATTCTCGTAAGGGACAACCGAAAGGGACATTGTCAAACGCGGGGTTTTGACGGTGAGAGAGACTAGACTCGAATCCTCGTAGAAAAATTCTCATCTCATCATTTGAACCCTTTGTTCAACAATTTATACTGAAGGGATATTCGTCAAGAATTCATGAAGGGAGTATTTGTGAGAGCCCGCGCTCGAAGCCAAACCACGAAATGATCGCTCGTGAAAGCGATTCGGGTCCGTTTCGTGCTAATGCGCTTTTGGAAATGCGCTCGGTTCACACAATGGTCTCCTCTCGATGGAATCAAAACAGTCAAGAGTCGCCACCTCATTTTATTTTAGGAAAAACGAAGATAAAACCTTTTTTTAGAGAAAGTGGGTTCGGGGGTTAAGTTACGAGAAGAGAAGGGGTTAGGCACTCTCCTCGCCCGTGATGGTCTCTATCATGCATGCCACGTAGATTCAATTTTATGCCTTTTAGGCCTTGCTTTTATGCCCTAACAAAATGGTGATTTAATATATGCGGAGGTCTTCTTATTCTAGGATTGTTTGCTTTAATTCACAAATGAGAGTCGGTTTGGGTGGACTCCCACTCGGTTGAAAATGATTTAGCATTCATATCCAGTAAAGGAAACACACAAAGGGAGGAAAATTGATATTTACAATGGTGAACAAAAAGGGAATCAAATCCCACATAAAAATGAATGTCCAAACTCTGTCCCCAAACATTTTAGGGATTGCTGGGTTCTTCTTCACTGTGTACCTGCTCTTATCTTGCACAATCTGGAAAGTAAAGGTCATGAAAACTTTCTAACATATCAAGAATCAACCATGATTTTTCCTCTGATTTTAGGAGCATGTTATGGTGTCCAAACAAGGCATGGAAGATAGAACTTTCAACAGCCAGATCTGACAGACATTCATACATCCATAAAATATCCACTTTTTTCATCATGAAAATGGGGGAATCATGGGGAACACTAAACATGAAAGTTATTCCTAACATATAAATTTAAGATCTGGAGAGTTTCAAGGTTATCAAGCTAGTATAATCACACAAAACATCTCTGACATTTCCATGTCAGAGATGAACCAGCACAGATTTGCAGATCAAGAGTCTTAACAATAAATGGAAAGCACAGTCCCAAGTCATGGGAAAAATATGTTATTTGCATTTTAATTTTCCTATGTTTTTCTAGAACAAAATCCTTTTTGTGGTCTAAGACCAAAACCCATGTTTGCTATGTACAAAGACAGCAACAAGACAGAAAGGTGCAGATTGACAGTCTGTTGGGAATCTACAAAAGGGGTGAAAACACCCATGAAAACTCACTCAAATGAGATGATATGAACATGAAACTTGGGACATACATATATCTACATATGAAAAACACAAAAAAACCACTATTTGAGTATTTGATCATGGTATATCATCATTTAGAAAGAAGGACAACAAGATTCACCAACATTACATCTTTGAACACCAAATGGGGGTCTAGCCTAAAAAGTCGCTAGACCCCTTTCAAAATCACATAAGGACCTACATTTTACATGGATGAACTTTACAAGAATAAGAGATTACCTAGATGTTCTTCCTTTGCTTCCAAGGGAAGACTTTTTTGGTGCTTTTCTTAAGCTGTTTGCCTTGTGATTGAATGAGAGTTTGAGTGAGTTGTTTGCTTTGTTTTTGTGTAGTGTTTAGGGTGGTTCTATGGTGATTATATGGTGGTGTATGGATGGTCTTGTGACTGAAGTTTGAGGAGTAGAGAGAGTGCTTGGATGGTGGAGAGAATATGGAGTGAAGTGTGTAGCTTATGTATGAATGGTCTATGAATTGTGTGTGTTGAGTGAATGTGTTAACCCCTTTCTTGGATCAACCAAGGGAGTATATGGAGGAGGGAGGTGATATTTTTGGACCAAAATTCCCCTAGAGTAGGGGTAGTATGGGGGATGGTGTGGCTTGCCCGACATTCATGCAAAGGGGTGGAAAAAAGTGGCCAAAAGTGATGGTGTTGCTTTGAAAAACTTGACCCTTCTTTTGAATGCCACATGTCAATCCTTGGTTGCTTTTTTTCTTCCATGTAACCCCCCCCCCCCATTTCAGCCATGTGCCGAATTTTGTGGGACTAAACATGGATGATTTTCCGGCTCCGTGTTCCCGCTCCGCAACAGCTTGCAACTGCTCCGTCGTGCGCATTCCGGTGTTCCGGTTGTCCGCGGGTTCAACATGAATGTTCCTTGAACTAATTTCGTGGTCACGCCTGTCTACCCAAAATATTTTTATGAGCAAGGGATGACAAGTATGTGTTTTTTAATGCACATAATGGGCAATAACGAGCAGTTCTAAGGGTGCGGGCCCCGTTTCGGGTCCCGCACCTCAAAAATTTGAAGTACATGCCTGTTCACTCGTTTTTCACTCTGATCATGAATTTGAAGTCTCCTCATCCATTCGATGCACCGATAAAGCTCACGGCACTCCCTCATAGCCAAATCTGGGCTTCTAGGTCAATTTTAGGGTTTAGACCGATTAAAAGGGGTTTGATAAGGGGTGCGAGATCGGGGTATCTATAGAGCCCCTCGTCGAATCTCCTTGTAATGTAAAGGGGATTATACGATTCACTAAGAGAAAAACGATCTCGTCTAGGGTGTAACGGCTGGGTCCAAAGTAGGACTTCCTATGTATCTCTTTTGAGAATCAAGCCTCCGTAGTTCTAACTCAAACAAGCAATCAAACTAGTGACAAACAATGGTCGGTCCCGGATTACCAGTTTACCTACGTATCTCTTTCGAGAATCAGACCAATCATAGTTTAGGTTTATTGAAATTTAAAATGCAGGGGGTTGTATTGAGATGCGTTGTCTCTTTGCTGGGGAGGAAATTGACATGGGAATGACTGGGCTCTCTCGAGCGGCCTACGTATCCCTTTAGGGGGAATCAAGTCAAAACGTAGTTCGGGGGATGTATAACTCGTCATCAGGAGAAGACTACAATCAACAATACTCAAGGATCGACGCAAGGTATGATCGGAGCGGGGGGTATATCTCAGAATCTGGGAGATGACCTAATTCAACAATACTCAAGGATTGATGCAAGGTACAATCGGAGCGGGGGGTACATCTCAGAATCTGGGAGATGACCTAATTCAACATCAAATTGAGTCGCATCTGACTCTAGGGGATTGGTATTGACCAACAATTTGTAAAAACGGGCGACTGAGTTCACCGGGGTGAACTGCCTACGTATCCCTCCATGGGAATCAAGTCGAGTCGTAGTTCTGGTAGGACCCAACTCAACATCAATAGAAGGTTTAAAATCAACATTACTCAAGGATTGACGTAAGGTACAATCCGAGTGGAGGTACATCTCAAAATCCGGGAGATGACCTAAGTTTGACATCAAGACGAGTCGCATCTGACTCTGGGGGAAGGAACAACATAATTTCAATGGTGAGATCTAAATTTTCCCAAACCGAAATTGATTTTGAGAGCTTTAAGAGGCATCTCAGCCCAAAGTGATTTTGATAATGAGAACTTTAAGAGGCGTCTCGGCCGAAAATGATTTTGAGAGCTTTAAGAGGCGTCTCGGCCTAAAATGATTTTGAGACCTTTAAGAGGCATCTCGGCCTAAAAGATTCTGATAATGAGAACTTTGAGAGGCATCTCAGCCGAAGATGATTGTGAGAGTTTTAAGAGGCATCTAGGCCTAAAGTCATTTGATGATGAGAACTTTAAGAGGCATCTCGGCCGAAAATGATTGTGAGAGTTTTAAGAGGCGTCTCGGCCTAAAGTGATTTTGATAATGAGAACTTTAAGAGGCGTCTCGGCCGAAGATGATTGTGAAAGTTTTAAGAGGCGTCTAGGCCTAAAGTCATTTGATGATGAGAACTTTAAGAGGCGTCTCGGCTGAAAATGATTGTGAGAGTTTTAAGAGGCGTCTCGGCCTAATATGATTTTGATAATGAGAAATTCAAGACTACTATCATGAAGATGATTTCAAGGTACGCTGCATTCTGAGCTGTGTCCCGGTCCTTTGGCTTTCGCTTTGCTGTGTGATGAGATTTTTGTGCTTTATCAAGCAATGAACCATCCCTTCACGTAATCCATCGGTACTGTTTTGAGTGCTGCAACCTCATCTTGGATTCCCGTTCACCCTAAAAGGGTTTTTGAATTTTTTTTCACAATCAAGCTTCTCCACTTTTGGATTCGCTGAAACATTACTTTGCGTGGTCCATCGGCACCGTTTTGAGTGCTGCAAGCTCATTCTGGATCTCTGTTCATCCAAAAAGGGTTTTTGATTCTTTCACAATCAAGCTACTCCACTTTTGGAGTCGCTGCGACTCTTGGCAATTGATACCGGGTTGGAATCATTCAATTTTGACTGAAGTCTCACGTATATCAGGAGAAATGACACGATCAACATTGTATGTTGTAACCTGCAAGTTAGCTCTTTGGTTTTGCCATTGTTGTGGGATTTTGATCGCTTGCAATGAGCAACCTCATTGTGAAGCCAAGATGTGATTCGTTGTGTGGTTCCAACTTCGTACCTGCATAAAAAAATTTGCAAGTATGTGGTCGTGCCTGAAAATTCAAGCTGCCTACGTATCTCTTTCGAGAATCAGACCAACGTAGTTCGACTTTAGCAACTCAAACTAATTTTGCTGAAAGAGCATCGGGAAATCACATTCCCGTGAGCGTTGATATTGATGAGGAAACTTCTTATGACGACCACGATGTTGCAGGGTGTATGGTGTGTACCTGCAAGAGATTTTCAAGAGCAAGTAAAATATATCTTGACATTGGTGTGCTCGAATGTGTCATTCATGTGCAATAAAAGTTTTAGAACACATACATGGATTGAAATCTTTAAGATCGAGAGATTCAGAGAAAGATTGGGACAAGAATACATTCTCTTTTCATTTTGCAACCATTTGCCTTTGAAGGATGAAAGTCACATATCGCTTTTTTGGATGATGATTTTTTTGCGATTGATTTTTCTTTTTTTTTTTTGGCGCTTTTCCATTGCTTGCGTTTCAAACTTCGTTTATTATGAATTAATGAAGGAAAGTTCATGAATGAATAGAGGGAGAATCATGAATGAAATGGATTTTTTCATTTTATTTTAAATTTTGCATTTTTGCGAAAATGAGGAGTATGGAGATGTGTATGGTGAAGCAGAGTCGAAAGCCTAGCGCGAGCACTCAAAAGGCCAATTCCAAACACCCATTTGATCAAGACTACTCGATGGTATATCTTCGGATTCTATCGTTGGGTCAGCCCCAGTCATTGGCTGAAGAAAACCCCATTTGTTCTTTTTGATATCATTCTCCAACATTCTGGCTGCTGAGCCCCAGTGTCTCGCAAGGATCAACCTTAGATGTTGGCTATGGAAGCCCCAGTCATGTTATAGGACAAGCCCCTAAATCTGGAGTATGAAGCTCTTGTTACACTTTGTAATTTAGAGACAACTTCATGTTTTGGTGTTTCAACCTCTGGGGCTTAACTGTCATTGAGAGTTAATCAAACATTTGATGCTTGGATGTTGATCGTGATTCATGGATTCTAACATTCGATACTCCTTCTTTGGGGAATCAACTGTCATTGAGAGTTGTTCGGCGGGAACTAATCCTGATGTTGCCGAAGAACGAGTTTTGAGATTTGTGGGCCATATTGTCACTTTGAGATGGCACTGTGTTCTGATGATCCACACATAAGGGATCTAACTGTCTATGAGAGTCATCCCACATTCGATGCTTTGCTGTTGACCGCTATCCACGGGTTCTGACATTCGATACTCCTTCATTGAGGAATCAACTGTCATTGAGAGTTGTTTGGCGGGACACAATCCTGATGTTGCCGAAGAAACGAGCTTTGAGCTTTGCGGGCCATACTATCAATCCAAGATTGCATTGTGTTCTGATTATCCACACATTAAGGGACCTTAATGTTCTTAAAAGTTAACCTCCGTATTTCTTGCGTCCCTATGAAGGATCAACTGTCAATAAGAGTTGTCCTATACCCTGGCGTTTTGCCACCTGAATTTCTGTGTCACCCGGAGCACACCATTCTCAACAAATCGTATTGTCATGAAGCCAAATCATTGCTCTTGAAACAAAACCCAAAACTCTGACATGCAGCCCCAGTTTGGTGTTCAATAATTCGACATCTCTTGCCGGCATTTGAGATTCTGAGATATAAAGAATAGCATTCCTTTGTGTTCTTTTGCTGTGACAGCTTGCAGGAGTTGGCAGGGGAAGGCACGAGGTCAGTATTTTGTGAGAGCAAAGGGAAATCCCAGTGGGATCTCTGTTGGGTTTCGGAGTAACATGCGCAGCGGAATTAAGCATTTAAAATTTTTATGAAACCCAAAGCCCATAGATCCATTCATATGATTAAGTCAAATACAACATAATGAATACAAGAATACTAACCCTTGATGCCTTTGATTTTTGCAACCTTGAATTCGATAGAGACTTGAAAACTTGATCACGATCATAGCAAGAATCACGAACTTTGAAGATGATAATTTTCACCCTCTAGCGGTATCCACACCAAGAACGAATATCAAGAACACTTGATCTTGGTTGCTAGACCAAAATTGTGAAACACGTTTTCACAATTAATATGAACTATATGGAATATTATTTGTGTATTATTTTGTTCTTCAATCTAGGATGTCTTAGAACAAAATAAAACTCTCTCAAACTCTTTGGAGACTTGCACAAAAGCTTTGGACAAGTTCTGGCTGAATTTTGGTGTTTATATACAAGTAAGACCTATTCCAGATAGGAAACTTGTGTTTAAACACGTCCAAAATTCTTTTCCAAATCAAATTAGGAAATCTGTCCCGACATGCTTGTGCGGCCACCCAAAACTATATGTGCCGTCGCCCAAAACTGTGCGCCCGCCCAGCCCATTTTGTGCGGTCGCACAACATGGTTCAGAAGGCCATATTTTCCATTTTAGTCCTTTTTAAGATTTGTTCTCTCGTGTGTGACCCTCTAGGATTATACTAAGTTGTCAATGGGTTCAAACATGAAACCATAAGATATGATTAGGTTCTAGCAAACCGTCATACCTACCCAAAAAGTATAACTAGATACAAGTTCGCATTCCTTTAGAATATGTCATAATCCCTTTGTCCATGATGTCATTGAACACAAGTCATGGTCAATAAGTCAACTTGTATTGTTCAATACTTTCTCGATTCCGAATATGTTGATAATCCAAACGACATTGATCCAATCAATCCATTTGAGTTTGGCCAAACATTTCACCAACATCATTCCTTTGAGGGGCCCAAGCTTGACATCTCTCCGAAGAGGAACAAATCTATTTAGCTTATTATTCTTCCCTATGTGAATTTGATTATACCAATCATACCCTTTATGGCTACCGTGTTAAGGCAACGTTTGAATATGTCAAACATAATCTACATCAAGTGGAAGACTATAATAACTTCATGTCTAAGGATTCAAATGACATAACTAATATGATATTTATATATGACATTGACCATGACATAAATCTCATACCGCGGGTCATGTCCAGTACCTTATTCCAAACAAGTACCCATAAATCTAACATGATCATCCCATGATCATTTAGCTTTTATACTAGTGCTTAACAAGCTCTAGGGACTGAGATTATTATAAGCAAACATGAGCATTAATAATAACCTAAATATCTCTTCATTAATATGAATATAATGATAACACATTCAACATTTATCAAACGTGCCTAGGGAACCAACACCAACAATCTCCCACTTGCCCTAGGCCTAATCTCTAGGTATCCAATACCCATAGACCTAACATGACCATCATGTTTGGCTTGTGGAAGTTCCTTTGTTAGCGTGTCCGTAACGTTATCATTACTTGGTACTTTGCATTTATTTACGTCTCCCTTATCAACGATTTCTCGAACGATAAGAAAACGCCTAAGTATGTGTTTGGATTTGGGATGTGCTCTTGGTTCCTTTGCTTGATTCAATAGAACCACTATTATTACTGATAAGGTCTATTGGATTAGCAATACTAGGAACCATCTCAAGTTCTCCAACGAACTTCTTAATCCAAACAGTTTCCATCGCAGCATCCAATGCAGCAATATACTTAGTTTTAGTCGTAGAATTAGTGATTGTACTCTGCTTGGAACCATTCCAACTTACAGTTCCACTATTTGACATATGCACAAAACCTGATTGCGATCTATTATCATCTTTGTTGGTTTGGAAGCATGCATCCGAGATCATCTTCCATACCTTCATAGATCATAAACGAATCTTTAGTCCTTCTAAAGTACTTTTAAGAATCGCTATCATAGCCATCCAGTGAATCTCACCGATGTTGGATTGATATCTACTCGTCATGCTCCAAGCATTAGATATATCCGGCTTAGTACTTATCATGGAATCATGGATCCAATTGCCGAAGCAAATGGCATCTCATTCATTTTCTCATGCTCATCTTTTGTCTTTATGACATTGAATCTTGCTTAGAGAATCTCCATGTAACACTGACAAATGTCCTCTCTTAGAATTTTCCTTGCGGAATCTTCTTATGACTTTGTCAATATATGTACATTGGCTTTAAACCATTTAGCTTCCTTGATCTATCTCTATAGATCTTAATGCCAATGACTTATGCGGCTTCATCCATATTCTTCATTGTGAAACACTTTCTTAACCAAATCTTTACAGATTAAAGTGTAGGAATGTCGTTTCCAATGAGCAATATGTCATCCACATATTAGATAAGGAATAGCACCATGCTCCCACTAATCTTCTTGTATATACAAGATTCATCTTCGTTCTTGATCAAGCCAAACTCTATGACTTATTAAAATGGAGATTCCAACTCCCAAAAGCTTGCTTCAATCCATCCAATGAATCTTTGCAACTTTCATACCTTTTAGAATTTTCTTGACTATCAAAACCTTTAGGTTGTATACAATACATCCTTAAGTGAGTTCCCGTTGAGGAACGCTTGTTTTGACATCACTTTGTCAAATTTCGTATTCCAAATATGAACATGTGACTATGAAAATTCTAATAAGTTTCTTGCTACCCATGTAAGTTTTTCTCCAAAAAAAGTCATTCATCTCCTTTGGTTTTTACACCTTAGGTTAGAATGATCAAGTTCCAAACTTGATTATTATACATGAATTGCCTTTTAGATTTTATGACTCCAAGCCATTAATCTAAATGTGGAGTTGATATGCATCTTTGATAAGTGGTAAATACTTCATTCTAAATGAACTTTACCTCAATACTTTCTATTTCGAAATATCCAATATTTCTTCTAATAGATTGTATTTAATCATGTGTGCAAGTACTTGTATATCTTGAACGGATTTTCACAACCCCTTGTGAAAACTTGTTCAACTTCCATCATAGGTTAAATACTATTTTCTAGGTCTCGAATCATTCGAGATATGTTTTACTCCCACTAATTCTTTTAGAGATAAACCTTTTATCTAGAAAAGTATCATCATAAGCAACAAACCATTTGTTTCTTATGAGTAAAATTTTATCCTCAAGTTTCCTTAGGATATCCCATGAAAATATATTTATTAGATTTAAATGTGAGTGTGTCCCAGATAACTCCTTTCCAAAAGGTCTCACCATCTTAAATCTTTATAAAAGACAAACCGAGTTTTCTTTCACCATTTAACCTCTTTTGATGGAACTCAAATTAGTGTAGTTATAGCGGTTTGTAATACATAACCCCAAAATTAATAATGGAAGATCAATTTGACTTTATCATCTAATGAACCATATCCAATAAGGTTCTTACACTTCCACGTAGACACATCATTTAGAATGGCGTTCTTAGTGAAGTTAATTGTGAAACCATTTCACAATCTTAACAATGATTGTCAAATTCTTGGTTTAATTATTCATCATCATGATCAAATCAGAATCTTTGAACAGTTTTACCAAGTACAACCAAAATTCTCTTTTAGCACTGCTACTTAATGCACCATATACATCGAAATGTATTAGGTCAAGTAAGATGTTAGCCTTTTACTATTCATAGTAAAAGATGTCTTGGTCCAAGTAAATGAGATTTACATAGATCATGTGATTCCAAATCATATGACTTAAAAATCCGTCCCATGGAATTTTAGATATGCATTTCTCATTTATTTGATGAAAACAATAATGCATAAAGAATTTTAATTATTTATGTTATAGCTTTTATTACTTTGTTCTTCAAGATTTGGGATATAAGATTTATTTATATGATAACACAATGAAGTAAATCAAAATAAATAAAGCGATTTTTCTTATTCCAAATAAGAAATAAATATCCTTCATTATCTTATAAAAAAATAATATTTTCTACTCCATTAGTAAAGTCACTTTACAAGTGTTCTACGAACAATGTTGCAACTCTTGCATCATTACTATTCATAGATCAACCTTTACTATAAGTAGTCTTTCAATTTACTAATTATTGCACATTTCACAAATGTGGGATTCACATCCGGTATTCAATACCCAATAATTAAATTCAGAAATATTAATTTATAACATAAGTATCCCAAGTGGTAGTCCTAATACAATTCCTTTTATTGATCATCCAGAATTTTGACTACAATTCTAAATGGTCAATCCAATTGCCATTTTACCAAATTGCATCAATTAGAGTTATAATTTTAACCGCAATTATTTCCTTTAGGTTTGACAAGTCTGTCTTACCTTTCCATTGGCATTTGGCCTCCTTTCCATTACGAACCATGAGCATTGGAGAACTTTTCTCCATTATGTTCATCTTTGCAGTTTTTTCAGCATATCATGCAACTCGGAGAGATTCTTATTCATTCCAAGCATGTTATAGTTCATCACAAAGTGATTATAACTTCTGGAAAATGAATCAAGAATGAGATCCATGGCTTGCTCCAACCCAACTGGACAACCAAGTTTCTCACGATGCTCTACGTAGCCTTTATCTTAAGCATGTGAGGTTCCACTTATTGCCTTTTACTCCTTTTGTAAGAAGTGAAGGCAACAATGGTTTAATACCTCTCTTGCTTAGATTCCTCTTTGAAACATGTAACTCAACTCCACGCTTATCTAATAAGCTTCCACAAGTTCCAAACTTTATTGGAGTTTTGAGCACATAATCGCGAGCATGAGACAACTCACATTCCCAGAATCATACTCATGATTCTTATGATTGTCTATTCCGGCATTGGGTTCTTTAGGAATAGGCCCATCAAGAATTTACAACCCATCTTCTTGCCTTAGAACGATTCTTAGGCTCAGGATCCAATCCATGATATTTGTACCATTCTCTTGAAGCTTATCCTTATCAAGGATTGATCGCAACAATTTTAAGTTGTCATTATCTACAATTTATGTAAAATTTCCAAATTTTTACAAGTACCAATCTCATTAAAGAGATAAATAATGTATTTTCCAAAAATACTCCAACTAAATTATACAACCTTCTTTATACATCCAATGTATAGTATAATTTAAATGGGTTAAGATCCCGCTTTAATTTAATTTTAAGTACGCTTTGGCGCATCGCTCAAAATCAAATTAATTAGGTTGACAACTCTTGTCAATCATAGCTCATATGACTCTCAGTTCTTTTCATGATATTCTTTAAGAAATCCAATTTCAAAAAGCATGTTAAATCTCATCTTTGCCTTAAGCCCAAAACTGTTTTGACGCTTAATTAAGTTCAACCATTTTAAACGTATAGGAAACTCTTATTCACTCATCTTGCTTATATATGAATTGTAACGACCCGAAAACCCGCCTCTATTTTCTATATAACAAAGATTTAATTATTTATTTATTTCTTATTTAATGGTTTAAATTGTTATTTAATTAATAATTATGTGTGCATTTTATGTTTCATAATAAATTATGTCTAGCATTTTATTTGGGTCATTTGTGCTAGTGTAGTATTATTTGGTCTTAGTTGTTAGTAGGAAGTATTAGTGTTTGTGTAGTTGTGGGGGGAGGGGGTCTAAGTGTAAGTTTTTGGAAAATAACTCATCATCTCCCTACTCCCTCTCTTTCACCCTCACACTCCAACTCCATTCCCAGCATACTCTCTCTCTCCAAGAAAAGGGTAAGTTTTTCCTCTCCCTTCTCTCTTCATTTTCATCCTGTTCCTCTCATCTTTTCTTAGTGCTCATTTTATGAAATGTGCTTGGATCGTCGATAGGATCGTAGGGAGCTAAGAATATTCGAATTCCGTCAACTTTGAGAAATCCGGGTAAGTTGCTTTTCCCCCCATTTTTATGCTAAAGTGTTCATTTCATGGTTATATAATGTTGCGGCCCCGAACCCCGCGGGCCCGAGATCGCGAGCTGGACGTCGACTTACTAATCAAAATACCAAAATATCGGAGATAAAAATTTCATTTCATATCAAAAGATGATAACACAAGGTTTTGGAAAACAATTTAACAACAACAATGTACTAGTGTAAGCCCCATAAACTCACACTACAAAATAATAAAATATACAAATCTTAGTGACGTCAAAGTGTGGTACAACTATCCCCAAAAGAGTTACACATTTATATAATGTAAACCCACCAATATACACTTGCCCCAAAAGCTCAACCCTCGCGACGTCCTCGTGATCAGCGACTCTAATTCCTTGGTCCTGGGGGGGGGGTTAAGGAAAAACAAAGATAAAAATAAAGGGGGTGAGATAAATCTCAATAAGTTACTAATGCAACTACATGACATGCTATGATGCAATAATCAATAATAAATCACATAACACATAGCAATTATCATTTATCAGATAGCAGCCGAAATGAACACATAACAAAGGATATTAGCCAAGGTTTTCCAAACCGATTAAACCAAATAAAGGTCGTTGCGCAGCTTCAAAAATCAACAAATCATCATCTTCATAATAGCATGAAAGCTGAAGAGAAATCCCCGGTACCGGAACCAATAACCAAGTAACATGCCACAAAGGGCGGGAGCCATGCCACAAAGTCATGCTCCAAAACGCCTAGCTAGAATACTCACAAAAGGAGCTAGCTCATCCCATCCAAGGCCAATCTGGATGAGGAAAGAAGGACCAATGGGCGATGCTATACTGGACTTGGCTTGTGCCATTATAGCATTATCCATTGCCTGACTCGATACACAAGTAACCAGGTGGACTTTCAAATAAAAGCTAAGTAATAAAATACTAGCACGATACACAACTATTGATTCCAAAGTAGGGAACCATTCCAATTAAATTACCACAAAGGTAAACCAGTCCAAATAACACATCAAGGATGATCCACATTCCCAAATCGGTACTTAAATAAATTTCATAACATATTTATTCACAAAGGAACCAATTCCAATTACTAACATGTTCCACGATGTTAATTTAAGTTAATTTGAGTAGATAAATTAAAACTAGGGAAGCAATCAAGTTTAAACAAGCAAAGGGCAACATTCCAGACCAGGCGGGCGCGCGGGCGCGCGGGCAAGGGCAGGCGGGCGCTTATTTGCCCAGAAGGTCAGGCCACAGAAAAAGGGGAGGCGGGCGGGCGCCTGGTCCAACCCGGGCGGGCGCTCGGTCGTCGGGCTGGGAGGGATTTCAGCTGGGTTTACCATGGTTTCTCCCCATTTCTCCAATCAACCAACAATCAACACTTCCCACAAGATCAACAAGGTACCCAACAACATTTAAACTTTAAAATGGACCAAAACAACATCATCTAACAACCTAAGCCAAGATTAATTCCCTCAAAGCAAATATGAACTCTTAATCAAATATCACAAAATGAGTAATCAATCAAACACTTCAAAACTCAACCAAAGATCAATGTATCTCATCTAAATCATCATATGAAACATAGAATGAGCATTCTAACATAAAATGGGGGAAAGTAAACTTACTTGAATTTTCTCAAAGTTGCCGGAACTCGAATATTTTTAGCCCTCTACGATCCTAACGGCGATCTAAACAAGATTCATGTTATGAGAAATAAAAGATTATGAGGGGATGATAGTTAAAATGTAGAGAGAAGGAAGAAGATGATTTTACCTTCACAAAGCCTAGGGGAGAGAGAGAGAGAGAGAGAGAGAGAGAGAGAGTACACAGGGAAATGGAGGTGGAGTGTGAGTGAGGGTGATAGGGTGAGGGAGAAGAGAGGGAGTAGGGAGATGAATTATTTGAAATATTTAACCTAGCCCCCTTCCCCCACTAACTAGCTCAACTATAATACTCCCACTAATTATTAAGACCCAACAATACTACACTAACACAAATGACCCAAATAAAATGCTAGGCATAAATTATTATGAAACATAGAATGCACACATAAATATTTAAATAAATAATAATCTAAATAAATAAATAAGCAAATAAATAAATAATAATTATTCATTACTAATAAAATAGAGCCTAGATTTCGGGTCGTGACATTCACTCCCCCTTAAAAAAAATCGACCCGAATTTTAACGAGACTTACCCGAATTAAAAAGCCACGGATATTTCCTCTCGATCTAATCTCGGAGCTCCCACGTCGACTCCTCGATATTATGATTCCTCCAAAGAACTCTAACCAACACGATGCTTTTGTTTCTCAATTCTTGGACTTTGGAGTCAAGGATCCTAACCGGTCGTTCCTCATAAATCATATCGGGCTCAATTGTTGGTAGTGGTGCCGTAGGCACGTTTAATAAACGTTGTAATTGTTATCATTTATTTCATATCAATAAAAGAGATGTTTTGATTATTATTGTTGTTCATGTTTACTTATAATAATCCCCGTCCCTAGTACTTATTAAGCACTAGTATAAAGGCTAAATGATCATGAGATGATCATGTTAGATTTATGGGTACTTGTTTCGAACAAGGTACTGGACATGACCCGCTGTATGAGATTTATGTCATGGTCTATGTCATACATATATCTCATATTAGTTATGTCATTTGAATCCTTATACATGAAGTTATTATAGTCTTCCACTTGATGAACATTATGTTTGACATATTCAAACGCTACTTTTAACCGAGTAGTTATAAAGGGTATGATTGGCATAATCGGATTCCCGTTGGGAAGAATAATAAGCTTAATTGATTTGTCCCTCCACGGAGAGATGTCAAGCTTGGGCCCCTCGAAGGAATGATGTTGATGAAATGTTCGGCCGGACTCAAATGGATTGATTGGATCAATAGCATTTGAATTATCAACATATTCGGAATTGAGAAAGTATTGAACAAAACAAGTTGACTGTTTGACCATGACTTGTGTTCAATGACATCGTGGACAAAGGGATTGTGACATATTCTAAGAGGAATGCGAACTTGTATCTAGATATACTATTTGGGTAGGTATGACGGTTTGCTAGAACCTAATCATATCTTATGGAATCATGTTTGAGCCCATTGCCAACTTATTATAATCCTAGAGGGTCACACACAATAGAACGAATCTTAAATAAAAGGACTATATTGGCATTTAGGGTCGGAGGACTTCCAAGGAATTTCTGGAAAGTTTTGGGCCTCCTGGTCAACCAAGCGGGCGCTTGGGTTGCACCAGGCGGGCGCCTGTTCAAGCCGGAAAGGGACTGGAGTTTCTGCCCAAACAGGCGGGCGCTTGGGTGGTACCAGGCGGGCGCCTGGTGCTCCCGATTGGAAAATTCCTAATTCGATTAGAAATGGTTTTTGACACAAGTTACCTATTTGGAATAGGTCTTAATTGTGTATAAAAACCCCAATTCGGCCAGACCATATATAAGTGCTTTTTTGAGTCTCAAAGAGTTTGAGAGATATATTATTTTGTTCTAAGATATCTTTGATTGAGGAACAAAATAATTCACAAATAAATTCCATATAATTCTTTATTGTATTGTGAAAGTGTGTTTCATAATATTGGTCTAGCAACCAAGATCAAAGAAGCTCCTTTGATATTCGTTCGAAGTGTGGATACCGCTAGAGGGTGAATTTTATCATCTTGCAAAGTTCGTGATTTGTTCGTGATAAAGCTTCAAGGTTTCCACCAAGACCAAAGAGAAAATTTGATAGCCATTAAGGGTTAGTTATTCCTCTATTCATCATGTTGTATTTGATTTAATCATATGAACGGATCTATGGGCTTTGGGTTTCAAAATTTTAAAAGCTAATTTCCGCTGCGCATGTTACTTGGAAACCCAACAGTGGTATCAGAGCCCCGTTCATGTTGATTAATTCAATACTTGAATCATGTTGTGTGTATATAAATTTTTTATGTGCCAATCATGATATGAATATTGGATTATATGATGTTTATGTGTTTTGTGATTTTATGTGGTTTATTGTTTTTTGCAACTTTAATCGCACGATTCAATCGCAATAAAAATTATGGTGGATTCTGAATTATTTCGATAATTGATTTTTGGTTGGATCAAAGTTTTAATAATCGGGGAAAAATAATTTTGAGACAAAATTTTCGAACTTGAAAATTCCATACCATTCTGACCATACAGACGCCCGCCCGTGCTGGACCAGGCGCGTGCTCGCTAGGCCAGAATGTTCTGATTTTGTTCAAAATCTGATTCTGGAATTTTTCGATAAATCCAACAAAACCAGTAACAAGACCACTTCAGACTTGCTGATCTGGAATGGGTTTTGGGTAGTTGGTTTGTGTGTGGATTTTGGGGTTTGATTTTCCTATTTGTTTTAGTCTTGTGATTCCTAGATTGGTTCAAGTTTTGGATGGCTAATCTGCGTTCATCGAGATTGTGTTTCCCAAAATTGATCGCAATCAAAGTTTCAAAGATAAAACGAAGTTAGAATTATGAAGAGTTCATAATTGCTAAAATTGAGAAACAAAGTTCTTGATTCAATGATTGGAGATCCATGTGGAATTGTGAATGCAATTGGCCTACGTTCATCGAGACCATCTATTGCTTAGTTTCGGCCACATGGACTACTTTTTTGGTTTCTTGAATTAGTGCGGGATTGTGGTTGCCTAATGGCTTAGTTCGACCGCACTTCTTGTTTCTTGATTTGGAGATAATAACCAAAGTTGAAATAGTCTCATCCTCATAATTATAGAGAAACTAATGACACATAAATATTATGCTTAAATTAATGGGATTAATTTAGTGGCTAAACTTGATGTGTAACATGTTTATATTATGTGCTCATAAATGTGTTATATGCTATATGTGATGAACCTTCAAAGAAAGTTTTAAGTCTTTTATTGCCATGCCATGATTAAAACACTTGTTAGTACATAAGTGACTCTAATGTAGATTCGCCCTAGCGAGATGCATTAAATTTATTTATGTATGAGCAAGATAGATAATGTGGGCACGCCCTAGCGGGACACATTAACTATGCGTTTAAAATGGTTAGACTTAATTGGGCGTCAAAACAGTTTTGGGCCTAGGCAAAGATGAGGTTTAACATGCTTTTTGAAATTGGATTTCTAAAAGAATCTCATAAAAGGAACTAAGAGTCATATGAGATATGATTGACAAGAGTTGTCTACCTAATTAATTTGATTTTGTGTAATCCGCCTTAGCGGACTTGAAATTAAATTAAAGTTGGATCTTAACCCATTTAAATTATATTATACATTGGATGTATATGAAGGTTATATAATTTAGTGGGAGTATTTTGTTTGAAAAATACATTATTTATCTCTTTAATGAAAATCGGTACTTATTAAATTTTGGAAATTTTTGCATATTTGTAGATAATGACTAATAACACTCAATCAATGTCGTTGCGATCGATCCTTGAGAAGGATAAGCTCGAAGAGAATGGTACAAAATTTATGGATTGGATCCGAAGCATAAGAATTGTTCTTAGGCAAGAAGATAAGTTGTACATTCTCGATGGGCCTCTCCCTGCTGAACCACCGCCTACTGCCCCTATGGTAGAAAGAGACAATTACAAGAAACATCGTAATGATTCTAGAGATGTAAGTTGTCTCATGCTTGCTGCTATGTGTTCAAAACTCCAACAAAGTTTGGAACATTTGGAAGCCTATGAGATAGGCGTGGAGTTGAGAACCATGTTTCAAGAGCAAGCTAGGCAAGAGAGGTACAAGACCATTGTTGCATTCACTACTAGTAAAATGAATGAAGGGCAACAAGTGAGTCCTCACTTTCTTAAAATGAAAGGTTATGTAGAGCACCTTGAGAAACTTGGCTATCCAATCCCATTGGAGCTAGCCACGGATCTCATTCTTAATTCATTGCCTAAAAGTTATAATCAGTTTGTAATGAATTATAACATGCATGGAATGGATAAGAATCTCTCTGGGTTGCATGGGATGCTCAAAACTGCAGAGATGAAAATTGTGGAGAAAGGTTCTCCCGTGCTTTTGGTTCATGATGGGAAGAAGGCTAGTGCCAAAGGAAAGGGTAAGGCAAAAATTGTCAAACCCAAGATAAGCAAGGCAAAGGTTGCCAAGGCTTCTGAGGCAAAACCCGATTCACAAAAGGATGCAATCTGTTTCCATTGTCAAGAAATTGGTCATTGGAAACGTAATTGCAAGGCTTTCTTGGAAGAGCAAAAGAAGAAGAAGAGCAGCAAGGCTGCGTCGACTTCAGGTATCTATATGATAGATATTCTCCTTTCTACCACTGATTCTTGGGTATTGGATACCGGATGTGGTTCTCACATTTGTCTAAATGTGCAGGTATTAAAGAATAGGAGACTGCTTAAAGAAGGTGAAGTAGATCTACGTGTGGGGAATGGAGCAAGAGTTGCTGCATTAGCCGTAGGGACTTATGAAGTCACTTTACCTTCCGGATTAATTCTTGTTTTGAACAATTGTTATTATGTTCCGGATTTAAGCAGAAATATTATTTCAATTTCTTGTTTGGATAATGAAGGTTTTAAGTTTCTTATTGAGAATAAGAAATTTTCTATTTATTTAAATGATGTGCTTTATGGTATTGCTAATTCATTTAATGGCCTTTATATCTTGGATGTCAAGAATGAAAATAATGTCTATCATGTAAATAAGAAATCTAAACCTAATGATGTAAATCATACTTATTTGTGGCATTGCCGTCTTGGTCATATTAACGAGAAGCGTATCTCAAAACTCCATGGGGACGGACTTTTGGGTTCATGTGACTTAGAGTCATATGATACTTGTGAGTCGTGTCTTCTTGGAAAAATGACTAATACACCTTTTACCAAGTTGGGTGAAAGGGCAAGCGACTTATTGGGGTTGATACATTCCGATGTATGCGGACCATTAAGTAGCAATGCTAGGGGAGGATTTCAATACTTCATAACCTTCACTGATGATTATAGTAGATTTGGGTATGTTTACCTAATGAAACATAAAAGTGAAGCATTTGAGATATTTAGAATATTTCAAAATGAAGTTGAAAAACAACTTGGCAAAAGTATAAAGGCAATTCGATCAGATCGAGGTGGTGAATACTTAAGTCAAGAATTTGATGATCATCTAAAGAATTGTGGAATAGTTTCACAATTGACTCCACCCGGAACACCACAATGGAATGGTGTGTCCGAGAGGAGGAATCGGACTTTGTTAGACATGGTTCGATCAATGATGAGTCAAGTTGATCTTCCAATATCCTTTTGGGGTTACGCTCTAGAAACCGCTGCTTTCACACTAAATCGTGTTCCAACTAAATCGGTTCAAAAGACTCCATATGAGATGTGGAGCGGAAAGAAGCCTTGTCTATTTTTCATGAAGATTTGGGGTTGTGAAGTTTTTGTCAAAAGACTTATCTCAGACAAACTTGCACACAAATCTGATAAATGTATCTTCGTGGGATATCCTAAGGAAACTAAAGGATATTACTTTTACAACCGAGAGGACAACAAAGTGTTTGTTGCCCGAACTGGTGTCTTTCTAGAGAAAGAGTTTCTCTCCAAAGAAATCAGTGGGAGTAAAATAAATCTTGAAGAAATTCGAGACCCAGAAAATAACATTTAACCAATGGTGGAGCAAGAACAAGAACCACAAGGAGTTGTGGAACCTGTTCAAAGTACACAAGCAACTCGCAGATCTAGTAGGTTACGATCCGAGCCCGAGAGATATGGATTTCTCGTAACGGATAGTAATGAGGTAAAAATCATTGAGAATGATGAACCGTCAACCTACCAAGAGGCGATGTCTTCTCCTGATTCGGACAAGTGGCTTGGAGCCATGGAATCCGAATTACAATCCATGCAAGACAATCAAGTTTGGAATTTGATTGATGCACCCGAAGGTGTAAAAACCATAGGATGCAAATGGGTCTTCAAGAAGAAGACTGACATGGATGGGAAGGTGCATACTTACAAAGCTAGGCTTGTAGCGAAGGGTTATAGGCAAGTTCATGGTATTGACTATGATGAGACCTTTTCACCCGTAGCAATGATCAAGTCTATAAGAATTTTGCTTGCCATTGCCGCATATCATGACTATGAAATATGGCAGATGGACGTCAAAACCGCTTTCCTGAATGGAAAAATCCAAGAGGATGTGTATATGACACAACCAGAAGGTTTTGAACAAGATTCTAAAGTATGCAAATTGCAGAGATCCATCTATGGATTGAAGCAAGCTTCTAGGAGTTGGAATCTCTGTTTTGATGGATCGGTCAAAGAGTTTGGTTTCATCAAGAACGAAGATGAGCCTTGTGTATACAAGAAGTTTAGTGGGAGCATAGTGCTATTCCTTATTTTATATGTGGATGACATATTGCTCATTGGAAACGACATTCCTACACTTCAGTCTGTGAAGACTTGGTTAGGAAAGTGCTTCGCAATGAAAGATATGGGTGAAGCCGCATATATTCTTGGCATTAAGATCTACAGAGATAGATCAAGGAGGCTACTTGGTTTAAGCCAAAGTACATAAATTGACAAGGTCATTAGAAGATTCCGTATGGAAAATTCTAAGAGAGGCACCTTGCCCGTGTTACATGGAGTTTCTCTAAGCAAGACTCAATGTCCTAAGACAAAAGATGAGCGTGAGAAAATGAATGATATTCCATATGCTTCGGCAATTGGGTCCATCATGTATGCCATGATTTGTACTAGGCCGGATGTGTCTTATGCTTTGAGCATGACAAGTAGATACCAATCCGACGCTGGCGAAAATCACTGGATAGCTGTAAAAGCGATTCTAAAGTACTTGAGAAGAACTAAAGACTCGTTTTTTAGTCTATGGAGGAATGGAAGATGATCTCGTTGTAAATGCTTACACGGATGCAAGCTTCCAAACCGACAAAGATGATAGCCGATCGCAATCGGGTTTTGTGTTTATGTTAAATGGTGGAGCTGTAAGCTGGAAGAGTTCGAAACAAAGTACAACCGCTGATTCTACAACAGAAGCTGAGTATATTGCTGCATCTGATGCTGCAAAGGAAGCTGTTTGGATTAAGAAGTTCATAACTGAACTTGAAGTGGTTCCTAGTATTGCTAATCCAATAGACCTTTATTGCGACAATAATGGTGCTATTGCTCAAGCAAAGGAACCAAGAGCACATCAGAAATCCAAACACATACTTAGGCGTTTTCATATCATTCGAGAAATCGTTGATAGGGGAGACGTTAATATATGCAGAGTACCTACTGATGACAATGTTGCGGACCCGCTAACAAAGGGACTTCCACAAGCTAAACATGATGGTCATGTTAGGTCCATGGGTATTAGATACATGGGAGATTGGGCCTAGGGCAAGTGGGAGATTGTTGGTAGTGGTGCCCTAGACACGTTTAATAAACGTTGTAATTGTTATCATTTATTTCATATCAATAAAAGAGATGTTTTGATTATTATTGTTGTTCATGTTTACTTATAATAATCCCCGTCCCTAGTACTTATTAAGCACTAGTATAAAGGCTAAATGATCATGAGATGATCATGTTAGATTTATGGGTACTTGTTTCGAACAAGGTACTGGACATGACCCGCTGTATGAGATTTATGTCATGGTCTATGTCATACATATATCTCATATTAGTTATGTCATTTGAATCCTTATACATGAAGTTATTATAGTCTTCCACTTGATGAACATTATGTTTGACATATTCAAACGCTACTTTTAACCGAGTAGTTATAAAGGGTATGATTGGCATAATCGGATTCCCGTTGGGAAGAATAATAAGCTAAATGGATTTGTCCCTCCACGGAGAGATGTCAAGCTTGGGCCCCTCGAAGGAATGATGTTGATGAAATGTTCGGCCGGACTCAAATGGATTGATTGGATCAATAGCATTTGAATTATCAACATATTCGGAATCGAGAAAGTATTGAACAAAACAAGTTGACTGTTTGACCATGACTTGTGTTCAATGACATCGTGGACAAAGGGATTATGACATATTCTAAGAGGAATGCGAACTTGTATCTAGTTATACTATTTGGGTAGGTATGACGGTTTGCTAGAACCTAATCATATCTTATGGAATCAAGTTTGAGCCCATTGCCAACTTAGTATAATCCTAGAGGGTCACACACAATAGAACGAATCTTAAATAAAAGGACTATATTGGCATTTAGGGTCGGAGGACTTCCAAGGAATTTCTGGAAAGTTCTGGGCCTCCTGGTCAACCAAGCGGGCGCTTGGGTTGCACCAGGCGGGTGCCTGTTCAAGCCGGAAAGGGACTGGAGTTTCTGCCCAAACAGGCGGGCGCCTGGGTGGTACCAGGCAGGCGCCTGGTGCTCCCGATTGGAAAATTCCTAATTCGATTAGGAATGGTTTTTGACACAAGTTACCTATTTGGAATAGGTCTTAATTGTGTATAAAAACCCCAATTCGGCCAGACCATATATAAGTGCTTTTGTGAGTCTCAAAGAGTTTGAGAGAGATATTATTTTGTTCTAAGATATCTTTGATTGAGGAACAAAATAATTCACAAATAAATTTCATATAGTTCTTTATTGTATTGTGAAAGTGTGTTTCATAATATTGGTCTAGCAACCAAGATCAAAGAAGCTCCTTTGATATTCGTTCGAAGTGTGGATACCGCTAGAGGGTGAATTTTATCATCTTGCAAAGTTCGTGATTTGTTCGTGATAAAGCTTCAAGGTTTCCACCAAGACCAAAGAGAAAATTTGATAGCCATCAAGGGTTAGTTATTCCTCTATTCATCATGTTGTATTTGATTAAATCATATGAACGGATCTATGGGCTTTGGGTTTCAAAATTTTAAATGCTAATTTCCGCTGCGCATGTTACTTGGAAACCCAACATCAATATCCTCCGGTATCCTCGGTAACACGTGAGATGGATCATGAACGTATTTCCGAAGCATAGAAACGTGAAAAACATTATGTAACCGGTCCAAAGATGGCGGTAACGCAAGTCGATTCGCATGAAGTCCCACCTTTCCCAGAATCTCGAACGGACCTATAAACCTCGGAGCCAATTTGCCTTTCTTTCCAAACCTTCGAATACCCACCTTCGGAGATACTTTCAAGAACACAAAATCACCGGTCTGAAAACTAAGATCTCGCCTTCGGTTATCTGCATAGCTCTTATGTCGACTCTGGGCTATTTTCAATCGATCCCGGATAACTCTAAATTTCTCAACTAAATCCTGAAGCAAATCAATACCCACGATCTTTGCTTCACCGACCTCATCCCAACAAATAGGCGATCTACATTTCCTCCCATACAAAGCCTTATACGGTGCCATACCAATGCTCGACTGATAGCTATTATTGTAGGCAAACTCTGCAAGCGGTAGGTGTGAATACCACGAATCTGGAAAGTCAACTGTGCAAGCCCGTAACATATCCTCGAGAATCTGAATGGTCCTCTCGGACTGACCGTCAGTCTGAGGATGAAATGCTGTACTGAATCGCAAGTCTATACCCAAAGCTTCCTGAAACGCCTTCCAGAATCTAAAAGTAAACCTCGGGTCTCGATCTGACACAATGCTAACCGGAACCCCATGCAATCTCACAATCTCATCAATGTAAAGGGTCGCAAGCTTTTCCATCGAATATCTGATGTCAATAGGCAAGAAATGGGCACTCTTGGTCAATCTATCCACTATTACCCAAACACTATCATACTTCCTACGGGTACGAGGTAGTCCCGTAACGAAATCCATGTTCACATGCTCCAATTTCCACTCAGGAATCTCTAACGGCTGAAGTAGTCCCGCGGGTCTCTGATGCTCGGCCTTGACCTGCTGACAAGTTAAACACCTCTATACATACTCGGCTATTTCCCTCTTCATGTTGTTCTACCAAAAGTGTTGCTTCAAATCCTGATACATCTTCGTACTCCCGGGATGGATGGTATACCTCGATTTGTGACCCTCATCAAGAACTCTCTGTTTAATCCCATTAACATCCGGAACACACAAACGACCACGGAAAGTCAAAACCCCAATCGAACTTATAGAAAAATCCTCGAAGTTCTTTTCCTTCATTTTACCCATTACTTTCACTAACTCGGGATCTTCTTTTTGAGCTTCCTTTATCCTCTGAATTAGGGTCGGAGATACCCTAATATTCGCAAAAATAGCCCCATGTCTCGATTCGCGAGGAGACCAATCTCGCACATCCTCAAGCATTTTCCACTCACGGACCATCATCGAAGCCACATAAGACTTCCTACTAATCGCATCGGCGACCACATTCGCCTTTCCCGGGTGATAGGAAATCGTACAATCATAATCCTTCAACAATTCCATCCATCGGCATTGCCTATTATTCAACTCTTTCTGGGAGAAAAGGTATTTCAAACTCTTGTGATCGGTAAAAATTTCAAACTTCGCTCCATATAGGTAATGTTTCCACTTATGCAACGCAAAGACTATCGCCGCCAACTCCATATCATGAGTCGGGTAATTCTGTTCACTAGGGGTCAACTTCCTCGAAGCATAGGCAATCACCTTCCTGTTCTGCATCAAAACACAACCCAAACCCTCTTTCGAAGAATCACTATAAATTACTAAATCATCATTCCCATTAGGCAAGGTCAAGATCAGTGCGGTAGTCAACCTCTTCTTCAATTCCTCGAAACTCTTGTCACATTTCTCGGTCCACTCAAACGGTACATTCTTCCGGGTCAACTGAGTCATCGGAGTAGCGATCCTCGAAAACCCTTCAATAAATCTTCTGTAATAACCGGCTAAACCTAGAAAACTTCTGATCTCGATCACTGACTCGGGTCTCTTCCAATCCACTATGGCTTCTATCTTTGAAGGATCCACCGAAATCCCATCTTTAGAAATAACATGACCCAAAAATGACACCTTCTCGAGCCAAAATTCGCATTTACTAAACTTCGTAAACAATTGTTCCCTCGCAAGAACGGATAACACTGTTCTCAAATGTTGCTCGTGCTCCTCTCTAGATTTAGAGTAGACGAGTATATCATCAATAAAGACCACCACGAACGAATCAAGATAAGGATGGAAAACCCGGTTCATCAAATCCATAAATACGGCAGGCGCGTTCGTCAACCCAAACGGCATAACTAAGAACTCGTAATGACCATAGCGAGTGCGAAAGGCGGTCTTCAGAATATCCTCCGATTGAATATTCAACTGATGGTACCCATTCCTCAAATCAAGTTTAGAAAACACTACGGACCCCTGAAGATGATCAAATAAATCATCAATGTGAGGTAGAGGATACTTGTTCTTCACTGTAACCTGATTCAACTTTTGGTAGTCAATACACAATCTCAACGAACCATCTTTCTTCCGCACAAACAAAACCGGTGCTCCCCACGGGGAAACACTAGGGCGGATAAACCCTCGATCAAGAAACTCTTGTAACTGAACCTTTAGTTCCTTCAACTCTGCGGGAGCCAATCTATACGGTGCCTTTGAAATCGGAGCCGTACCCAGCAAAAGATCTATACAAAACTCTATCTCACGATCGGGAGGCATATTATATTCAGAAGAGAAGACATCGGGAAATTCTCTAACTACCCGAACACTCTCCAAACTAGGGGATTCTTTCCTAGTATCAAGAACACTAGCCAAGTACCCCTCACAACCACGGTGCAATAATTTTCTCGCTTTCACATAAGAAATTAAACAAACTTTTCTACTCAAAGGGCTAGCCTCATAAACAAATTTAGGCACATCGGGAATAGAAAAAGTAACAATTTTCTTACGACAATCAACGGAAGCATGAAACTTGCTCAACCAATCCATACCAAAAATAACATCAAAGTCTTGAATGGGAAGGACTACTAAGTCCGCACATAAGACACGACCACATATAAGCACATCACAAGCACGACATACTCTATCGGTAACCAAACATTCTCCCATAGGAGTTGACACCTCTAACACATAAGGCAATGACTCAGATGCAGCATTTAGCAGAGAAGCAAATTGCACAGAAATGTAAGAATGGGATGATCCTGGATCAACTAACGCTCGTGCGCTCACACTAGATATAGAAATAATACCTCCAATAACAGAAGGATCATCGGTAGCTTGTTGTTGATTCATGGAAAATACCCTTCCTTGGACCTTGGGCTTCCCCGTAGCATCCCTTTTCTGACCCTGAGTAGTACCAATTCCTGACCCGGATGGTTGACCTCTAAATCTCGGGCAATCCTTCGCAAAATGCCCTAACTGCCAACAACTAATACATTTCCCTTGTTTCTTCTAACACCGGTCCTCTGAATGACCTTCCTTTTGGAAATATGAACAAAGTCTCCTATTTTGGTTCCGTTGGTTCCCGGATGTGGTACCCGGGTTCCTTGGGATTGGTTGCCCTCGGGACTGAGATTGTCCCCCAAAGTTACCTCGGTTATCAGAACGTGATTGTGACTTGCTCTGCCCTCTTTGCTTGCTAGTGTTAGTCACCTCGACCTTCTTCTTATGATCCTCTATATCTTGCTCGATCAAGTATGCACGGTCTACCACATCCTGGAATGTCACAATCCTCTTGGCTATAAGCTGAGTACGGATAGAAGTTTTCAACCCCGAATGAATCTCATGGCCTTCTTGTCAAGACCTGAAATCTAGGCTCTATTTTATTAGTAATTAAATGATTATTATTTAATTATTTGCTTATTTATTTATTTATTTAAATTATTATTTATTTATATAATTGTGTGTGCATTTTATGTTTCACAATAATTATGCCTAGCATTTTAATTGAGTCGTTTGGGTTAGTGTAGTATTGTTGGGTCTTAATTATTAGTAGGGAGTGTAGTATTTGTGTGTAGTGTAGTGGAGGGGGCCTAAGTGTAAATCTTTTAAACCATTTCCCTACTCCCTCCCTACTCCTTCCCTCACCACCCCCATCCTCACACTCCACCTCCATCCCTTTCCCAGCCCATTTCCCTCTCTCTCTCCATAGAAGGGTAAGCTTTTTCTTCTCTTCATCTCTCTTCATTTACTTCCTCTTCCTCTCATAATCTCTCATTTCTTAAAACTCGAAATGTGTTTAGATCGTCGATAGGATTGCGTAGAACCAAAAAGAATTGAATTCCGTCAACTTTGAGATTTATCAAGTAAGTTACTTTTCCACCATTTTTATGCTAAAATGCTCATAACATGTTTCTACAATGCTTTATTTGTTATATTTGAAGTTTGGTTGAGTTTGGAATTGATTTGGAATTTATTTGAGTTTTTTTGGTTAAAAATGGTGATTTTTATGAAAATTGGGTAAATCTTGGTTTGAGGTTGATAAAGGATGTTGTTTATGTTTTCCCTTAAGCTTAGTTGTTGTTTGGGTTCAGTTTTGAACTTGTGCTAAGAGTAGAATTTGGGACATTTCGATTTGGGTAAGAAATTTGGTTGAAAATGGTGGATTTGGCCTTAAACCCAGCTGGGAATTCCTCCCAGCCCGTAGACCAAGCGCGCGCCCGACCCCCTCCAGGTGCCCGCCTACATGTCCTTTTCTAATGGCCAGACCTTCTGGTCATTCAGGCGCCCGCCTGCCCCATGCCAGGCGCCCGCCCGCCCCCTGTTCCAGGATTTTGCCCTTTTGCTTGGTTTAAGACTTAAGGCTTATCTAGTTTAGGTTTATTTCTTCTAATTAACTTAAGATAACACCGTGGAACACTTTATTGATTGGATTTGATTCTTTTGTGAATAAATACCATATGGAATTTGATTAAGTATCATTTTGGGAATGTGGTTCATCTTTGATGTGCTGTTTGGATTGGTTTACCTTTGTGGTAATTTAATTGGATTGGTTCACTACTTTGGAACTTTAAGTTGTTTATTCATGCTAAAATATTATTACTTAGCATTTAATTAGAAGCGCAGCTGGCATATTTGTTGCATCGGGCGATGGGAAAGATTATAATGGCAAAGCCAAGTCCATTATAATGTTGACCATTGTTTTGCCCCCTTCTATACCCCTTTTCCAGATTGGCCTTGGAAAAGATAAGTTAGCTTCCTTTGTGAATGTATCTAGCTACCGGGCATGACTTTGTGTCATGGCTCTTGTCCTTTGTGACACTTTTATGGTTATTGGTTCCGGTACCGGGGTTTTTTCTTCGGCTTTCATGCTATTATGAAGATGATGATTTGTTGATTATTAAAGCTGCGCAGCGATCCTTTATTTGGATGTACCGGTTTGGAAAACCTTGGCTATATCCTTTGTTTTGTGTTTATTTCCGCTGCTATCTGTTATGTGATAACTGCTACGTGCTATCTATGAATTATTATTGTATATTGCATCATAGCATGTCATGTAGTTGCATTAGTAACTTATTGAGATTTATCTCACCCCCTTTCTTTTATCTTTGTTTTTCCTTAACCCCCCCCCCCAGGTGCTAAGGATTAGTCTCGTTGATCACGAGAAAGAGGACGTCGAGTGTGGATACATTCTTTTGGGGAAAATTGTATAGGTTGGTTTACATTATATAAATGTGTAAACTTTTGGGATATTTGTACCAAACATTGACGTCATTAGGATTTGTGTATTTTGTAACTTTGGTGTATAAACTTATGGAGTTTATACTAGTTTTACCTTGTTGTTCAAGATGATTTTCAAAACCTTGTGTTATCACTTTTTGGTATCAAATGGAATTTTTAACTTCGGTATTTCACAGTTTTGGTTTTAAGTCGACGTCCAGATCGCGGTCTCGGGCCCGCGGGGTCCGGGGTCGCGACAGTTGGTATCAGAGCTATGGTTTGGCTCTAAGTATAAGTCTAGGTGGATTAGTATGACCTAGGTGGGTAGTAGTGTGCGGAGTGATTAACGGTTGATGTTTTATGTAGGTACTTGTTTACAATGGTTCGTAGAAGGAGTGGTGAAGGTAGTACCGGTAATGCAAATCTGAATGATACAAGGGATAAAGCACTTGCTATGTTTCAAGGCATGTTTGAGGCGGCCATGAAGGCCATACATGATCAAGGTCCGAGGGTAGAACAAGCTCCACCCCGCTATGGATTGGAGCAATTTCTCAAACTGAAACCGGTTGAATTCAATGGGGAACCCGATGTTCGGAAAGCTGAGTTGTGGATTGAGTCGATGGAGAAGATTTATGAGGTATTTGGTTGGACGGATGAGGACAAGGTCCGATTCGTGGCTTACAAACTTGTGGGAGCCACCGAGCATTGGTGGAAGGGTGTTAAAGCTAGTTAGGACGATACTCGCACGGTGTATGCGTGGGAGTTGTTTGTGCGCAAATTCAAGGAGCATTTCATTCTGGTTGTTGATCAAAACCGAAAGGAGATCGAGCTACTCAACTTGGAGCAAGGATTGTTGTCTATAGCACAATACTCTGGTAAGTTCATAGAATTAGCCCGGTATTGCGACTATTTGGTGAGGACCGAGGAACAAAAAGCTATGAGATTCATTCGGGGATTGAAGACCTCCATCCGTACTCAACTTATTGCCCAACGGATTGTAACCTTCCAAGATGCGGTAGACCGAGCCTACTTGATAGAGCAAGATATTGGGGAGCATAAAAGGATGACCGAGGTAGCTAACCCGAGTAAGCAAGGAGCTCAAGGCAAGCCACAACACCGTTTCGACAACCGAGGTAACCCGGGAGCATCATCTCAGTTTAAGGGGCAAACCACACCGAGGAATCCGGGTACTACTCCGGGGATTCAGATTAGGAAGCCTTGTACCTTTTGTCATAAGGTAGGCCATTCGGAGGATAGGTGTTGGAAAAAACAAGGTAAGTGCACCAATTGTGGTGAAATGGGGCACTTTGCGAGAGAGTGCACGAGGTACCGAGGTCAGTCATCCGGGTCAGGGGTTGGTACTAATCAGGGTCAGAAAAGGGATGCCGCTGGGAAGCCCAAAGTTCAAGGAAAGATATATGCCATGAATCAACAACAGGCGACCGATGATCCTTCGGTTATTGGAGGTATTGTTTCTGTGTCTAATGTGAGCGCACGAGCGTTAGTAGATCCAGGATCATCTCATTCATACATTTCTGTGCAATTTGCTTCCATGTTAAATGCTGCATTCGAGTCTTTACCGTACGTGCTAGAGGTGTCGATCCCTATAGGAGAATGCTTGATTTCTGATCGAGTCTTTCGTGCTTGTGATGTGGTTATTTGTGGTCGTGTCCTTTGTGCGGATTTGATAGTTCTTCCTATCCAAGACTTTGATGTCATTTTGGGTATGGATTGGTTGAGCAAGTTTCATGCTTCTGTTGATTGCCGTAAGAAAACTGTTACTTTTTCTATTCCTGATGTGCCTAAATTTGTGTTTGAGGCTAGTCCTCTGAGTAGAAGGGTTCGCTTAATTTCTTATTTGAAAGCGAGAAAATTATTGCATAGTGGTTGTGAGGGGTATTTGGCTAGTGTTCTTGATACTAGGAAGGAATCCCCTAGTTTTGATAGTGTTCGGGTAGTTCGGGAATTTCCCGATGTTTTCTCTACCGAGTATGTTATGCCTCCCGATCGTGAGATTGAGTTTTGTATAGATCTTTTGCCGGGTACGGCTCCGATTTCGAAAGCACCTTATAGGTTAGCTCCCGCAGAATTGAAGGAATTAAAGGTTCAATTGCATGAGTTGCTTGATCGAGGGTTTATACGCCCTAGTGTTTCCCCGTGGGGAGCACCGGTTTTGTTTGTGCGGAAGAAAGACGGAAGAAAGACGGTTCCTTGAGATTGTGCATCGATTACAGAAAGTTGAATCAGGTTACGGTGAAGAACAAGTATCCTCTACCTCATATTGATGATTTATTTGATCAGCTTCAAGGGTCCGTGGTTTTCTCTAAACTTGATTTGAGGAGTGGGTACCATCAGTTGAAGGTTCGATCGGAGGATATTCCGAAGACGGCTTTTCGCACTCGTTATGGTCATTATGAGTTTTTGGTTATGCCGTTTGGGTTGACTAACGCGCCGGCTGTGTTTATGGATTTGATGAACCGAGTTTTCCATCCGTATCTTGATTCGTTCGTGGTGGTCTTTATTGATGATATAATCGTCTACTCTAAATCTCGAGAGGAGCACGAGCAGCACTTAAGGACAGTTTTATCCGTTCTTGCGAGGGAGAAATTATTTGCGAAGTTCAGTAAATGCGAATTTTGGCTTGAGAAGGTTTCGTTTCTGGGTCATGTTATTTCGAAAGGTGGGATTTCGGTGGATCCTTCAAAGATAGAGGCTATAGTGGATTGGAAGAAACCCGAATTAGTGACAGAGATTAAAAGCTTTCTGGGTTTAGCCGGTTATTACAGAAGATTTATTGAGGGGTTTTCGAGGATCGCTACTCCGATGACACAGTTGACCCGGAAGAATGTCCCGTTTGTGTGGACCGAGAAATGTGACAAGAGTTTCGAGGAATTGAAGAAGAGGTTGACTACCGCACCGATCTTGACTTTGCCTAATGGGAGCGATGGCCTAGTGATTTACAGTGATGCTTCGAAAGAGGGTTGGGTTGTGTGTTGATGCAGAATGGGAAAGTAATTGCGTATGCTTCGAGGAAGTTGACCCCTAGTGAACAGAATTACCCGACTCATGATATAGAGTTAGCGGCTATTGTCTTTGCGTTGCACAAATGGAAGCATTACCTTTATGGGGCGAAGTTTGAAATTTTTACCGATCACAAGAGTTTGAAGTACCTTTTCTCCCAGAAAGAGTTGAATAATAGGCAGCGCCGATGGATGGAATTGGTGAAGGATTATGATTGTACGATTTCTTATCACCCGGGAAAGGCGAATGTGGTAGCCGATGCGATTAGTAGAAAATCTTATGTGGCTTCGATGATGGTTCGTGAATGGAAAATGCTTGAGGATGTTTGAGATTGGTCTCCTCGTGAATCGAGACATGGGGTTATTTTTGCGAATATTAGGGTATCTCCAACCCTAATTCAGAGGATAAAGGAAGCACAGAAAGAAGATCCCGAGTTGGTGAAGATAATGGGTAAACTGAAAGAGAAGAACTACGAGGATTTTTCTATTAGCCCGGTGGGAGTGTTGACTTTCCATGGAAGATTGTGTGTTCCGGATGTTGATGGAATTAAACAGAGAGTTCTTGATGAGGGTCACAAATCGAGGTATACTATTCATCCGGGTAGTACGAAGATGTATCAGGATTTAAAGCAATAATTTTGGTGGATTAAAATGAAGAGGGAAATAGCGGAGTATGTTTCGAAGTGTTTAACGTGCCAGAAGGTCAAAGCCGAGCATCAGAGACCCGCGGGACCACTTCAGCCATTAGAGATTCCCGAGTGGAAATGGGAGCATGTGACTATGGATTTTGTTACGGGACTACCTCGTACCCGTAGGATGTATGACAGTGTTTGGTTAATAGTGGATAGATTGACCAAGAGTGCACATTTCTTGCCTATTGACATCAGATATTCGATGGAGAAACTTGCGACCCTTTACGTTGATGAGATTGTTAGATTGCATGGGGTTCCGGTTAGCATTGTGTCAGATCGAGACCCGAGATTTACTTCTAGATTCTGGAAGGCGTTTCAGGAAGCTTTAGGTACAGATTTGCGATTCAGCACAGCTTTTCATCCTCAGACCGATGGTCAATCCGAGAGGACTATTCAGATCCTTGAGGATATGTTGCGAGCGTGTTCGATAGACTTTTTTGATTCTTGGGATTCGCACCTACCGTTAGTGGAATTCTCTTACAACAACAGTTATCAGGATAGTATCGAGATGGCACCGTTTGAGGCCTTGTATGGAAGAAAATGTAGATCGCCTATTTGTTGGGATGAGGTTGGTGAAGCGAAGATCGTGGGTATTGATTTGCTTCAGGATTCAGTTGAAAAGGTTAGAGTTATCCGGGATCGATTGAAAACAGCCCAGAGTCGACATAAGAGCTATGCAGATAACCGAAGGCGAGATCTTAGTTTTCAGACCGTTGATTTTGTGTTCTTTAAAGTATCTCCGAAGGTGGGCATTCGTAGGTTTGGGAAGAAAGGAAAATTCGCTCCGAGGTTTATTGGTACGTTTGAGATTTTGGGAAAGGTTGGACTTCTAGCGTATCGTCTTGCGTTACCATCATCCTTAGACCGGTTGCACAACGTCTTCCACGTTTCTATGCTTCGGAAGTATGTTCATGATCCATCTCACGTGTTACCGAGGGTACCGGAGGATATTGAGCCCGATATCACTTATGAGGAACGACCGGTTCGGATCCTAGATTCTAAAGTTCAAGAGTTGAGGAACAAAAGCATTGCGTTGGTTCGAGTTCTTTGGAGGAATCATAACATCGAGGAGTCGACGTGGGAGCTCCGAGATGAGATCGAGAGGAAATTTCCGTGGCTTTTTGTTTAAGGTGAGTCTCGTTAAAATTCGGGTCGAATTTTCTTTAAGGGGGAGTGAATGTCACGACCCGAAATCTAGGCTCTATTTTATTAGTAATTAAATGATTATTATTTAATTATTTTCTTATTTATTTATTTAAATTATTATTTATTTAAATAATTATGTGTGCATTTTATGTTTCATAATAATTATGCCTAGCATTTTAATTGAGTCGTTTGGGTTAGTGTAGTATTGTTGGGTCTTAATTATTAGTAGGGAGTGTAGTATTTGTGTGTAGTGTAGTGGAGGGGGCCTAAGTGTAAATCTTTTAAACCATTTCCCTACTCCCTCCCTACTCCTTCCCTCACCTCCCCCATCCTCACACTCCACCTCCATCCCTTTCCCAGCCCATTTCCCTCTCTCTCTCCATAGAAGGGTAAGCTTTTTCTTCTCTTCATCTCTCTTCATTTACTTCCTCTTCCTCTCATAATCTCTCATTTCTTAAAACTCGAAATGTGTTTAGATCGTCGATAGGATTGCGTAGAACCAAAAAGAATTGAATTCCGTCAACTTTGAGATTTATCAAGTAAGTTACTTTTCCACCATTTTTATGCTAAAATGCTCATAACATGTTTCTACAATGCTTTATTTGTTATATTTGAAGTTTGGTTGAGTTTGGAATTGATTTGGAATTTATTTGAGTTTTTTTGGTTAAAAATGGTGATTTTTATGAAAATTGGGTAAATCTTGGTTTGAGGTTGATAAAGGATGTTGTTTATGTTTTCCCTTAAGCTTAGTTGTTGTTTGGGTTCAGTTTTGAACTTGTGCTAAGAGTAGAATTTGGGACATTTCGATTTGGGTAAGAAATTTGGTTGAAAATGGTGGATTTGGCCTTAAACCCAGCTGGGAATTCCTCCCAGCCCGTAGACCAAGCGCGCGCCCGACCCCTTCCAGGCGCCCGCCTACATGTCCTTTTCTAATGGCCAGACCTTCTGGTCATTCAGGCGCCCGCCTGCCCCATGTCAGGCGCCCCGCCGCCCCCTGTTCCAGGATTTTGCCCTTTTGCTTGGTTTAAGACTTAAGGCTTATCTAGTTTAGGTTTATTTCTTCTAATTAACTTAAGATAACACCGTGGAACACTTTATTGATTGGATTTTATTCTTTTGTGAATAAATACCATATGGAATTTGATTAAGTATCATTTTGGGAATGTGGTTCATCTTTGATGTGCTGTTTGGATTGGTTTACCTTTGTGGTAATTTAATTGGATTGGTTCCCTACTTTGGAACTTTAAGTTGTTTATTCATGCTAAAATATTATTACTTAGCATTTAATTAGAAGCCCAGCTGGCATATTTGTTGCATCGGGCGATGGGAAAGATTATAATGGCAAAGCCAAGTCCATTATAATGTTGACCATTGTTTTGCCCCCTTCTATGCCCCTTTTCCAGATTGGCCTTGGAAAAGATAAGTTAGCTTCCTTTGTGAATGTATCTAGCTACCGGGCATGAATTTGTGTCATCGCTCTTGTCCTTTGTGACACTTTTATGGTTATTGGTTCCGGTACCGGGGTTTTCTCTCCGGCTTTCATGGTATTATGAAGATGATGATTTGTTGATTATTGAAGCTGCGCAGCGATCCTTTATTTGGATGTACCGGTTTGGAAAACCTTGGCTATATCCTTTGTTATGTGTTTATTTCCGCTGCTATCTGTTATGTGATAACTGCTACGTGCTATCTATGAATTATTATTGTATATTGCATCATAGCATGTCATGTAGTTGCATTAGTAACTTATTGAGATTTATCTCACCCCCTTTCTTTTATCTTTGTTTTTCCTTAACCCCCCCCCCCCCAGGTGCTAAGGATTAGTCTCTTTGATCATGAGAAAGAGGACGTCGAGTGTGGATACATTCTTTTGGGGAAAGTTGTATAGGTTGGTTTACATTATATAAATGTGTAACCTTTTGGGATATTTGTACCAAACATTGACGTCATTAGGATTTGTGTATTTTGTAACTTTGGTGTATAAAAACTTATGGAGTTTATACTAGTTTTACCTTGTTGTTCAAGATGATTTTCAAAACCTTGTGTTATCACTTTTTGGTATCAAATGGAATTTTTAACTTCGGTATTTCACAGTTTTGGTTTTAAGTCGACGTCCAGATCGCGGTCTCGGGCCCGCGGGGTCCGGGGTCGCGACACTTCTGCTCCTCAGTCCTCACAAGATAGTCACAATACCGGGCCAATTCTGTGAACTTTGCCGAGTATTGAGCTATAGACAACAAACCTTGCTCCAAGTTGAGAAGCTCGATCTCCTTTCAGTTCTGATCCACTACCGGAATGAAATGCTCTTTGAACTTCCGCACAAACAATCCCCATGCATACACTGTATGGGTATCATCCCAACTCGCTTTGACTCCTTTCCACCAATGCTCGGCGGCACCCACAAGTTTATAAGCCGCAAACCGGACCCTATACTCATCCGTGCACCCAAACACATCATAGATTTTGTCCATAGTCTCGACCCATAGTTCGGCCTTCTTCACATCGGGCTCACCATCGAACTCTGCCGGTTTCAGTTTCAAGAATTGCTCCAAACCATATCGGGGTGGTGGTTCTTGCTCTACTCTCGGTCCTTGATCATGAATTGCCTTCATGGCCGCCTCAAACATGCCTTGGAACATAGCACGGTTCTCTTCCCGAAGGTCATTCTGATTCTGAGTCCCACTAGTACCTTCACCCGTTCTTCTTCTAGCCATTGAGAATAATTATCTTCATAAAACATCAACCGTTACTCACTCCGAACACAACTACCCACCTAGGTCATACTGGTCCACCTAGACTTATACTTAGAGCTAAACCATAGCTCTGATACCAACTGTCGCGGCCCTGAACCCCGCGGGCCCGAGATCGCGAGCTGGACGTCGACTTACTAAAAATACCAAAATATCAGAGATAAAAATTTCATTTCATATCAAAAGATGATAACACAAGGTTTTGGAAAACAATTTAACAACAACAATGTACTAGTGTAAGCCCCATAAACTCACACTACAAAATAATAAAATATACAAATCTTAGTGACGTCAGTGTGGTACAACTATCCCCAAAAGAGTTACACATTTATATAATGTAAACCCACCAATATACACTTGCCCCAAAAGCTTAACCCTCGCGACGTCCTCGTGATCAGCGAGTCTCATTCCTTGGTCCTGGGGGGGGGGTTAAGGAAAAACAAAGATAAAAAGAAAGGGGGTGAGATAAATCTCAATAAGTTACTAATGCAACTACATGACATGCTATGATGCAATAATCAATAATAAATCACATAACACATAGCAATTATCATATATCAGATAGCAGCGGAAATGAACACATAACAAAGGATATTAGCCAAGGTTTTCCAAACCGATTAAACCAAATAAAGGTCGCTGCACAGCTTCAAAAATCAACAAATCATCATCTTCATAATAGCATGAAAGCTGAAGAGAAATCCCCGGTACTGGAACCAATAACCAAGTAACGTGCCACAAAGGGCGGGAGCCATGCCACAAAGTCATGCTCCAAAACACCTAGCTAGAATACTCACAAAAGGAGCTAGCTCATCCCATCCAAGGCCAATCTGGATGAGGAAAGAAGGACCAATGGGCGATGCTATACTGGACTTGGCTTGTGCCATTATAGCATTATCCATTGCCTGACTCGATACACAAGTAACCAGCTGGACTTTCAAATAAAAGCTAAGTAATAAAATACTAGCACGATACACAACTATTGATTCCAAAGTAGGGAACCATTCCAATTAAATTACCACAAAGGTAAACCAATCCAAATAACACATCAAGGATGATCCACATTCCAAAACGGTACTTAAATAAATTTCATAACATATTTATTCACAAAGGAACCAATTCCAATTACTAACGTGTTCCACGATGTTAATTTAAGTTGATTTGAGTAGATAAATTAAAACTAGGGAAGCAATCAAGTTTAAACAAGCAAAGGGCAACATTCCAGACCAGGCGGGCGGGCAGGCAAGGGCAGGCGGGCGCTTATATGCCCAGAAGGTCAGGCCGTAGAAAAAGGTGAGGCGGGCGGGCGCCTGGTCCAACCCGGGCGGGCGCTCGATCGTCGGGCTGGGAGGGATTTCAGCTGGGTTTACCATGGTTTCTCCCCATTTCTCCAATCAACCAACAATCAACACTTCCCACAAGATCAACAAGGTACCCAACAACATTTAAACTTTAAAATGGACCAAACAACATCATCTAACAACCTAAGCCAAGATTAATTCCCTCAAAGCAAATATGAACTCTTAATCAAATATCACAAAATGAGTAATCAATCAAACACTTCAAAACTCAACCAAAGATCAATGTATCTCATCTAAATCATCGTATGAACATAGAATGAGCATTCTAACATAAAATGGGGGAAAGTAAACTTACTTGAATTTTCTCAAAGTTGCCGGAACTCGAATATTTTTAACCCTCTACGATCCTAACGACAATCTAAACAAGATTCATGTTATGAGAAATAAAAGATTATGAGGGGATGATAGTTAAAATGTAGAGAGAAGGAAGAAGATGATTTTACCTTCATAAAGCCTAGGAGAGAGAGAGAGAGTACACAGGGAAATGGAGGTGGAGTGTGAGTGAGGGTGATAGGGTGAGGGAGAAGAGAGGGATTAGGGAGATGAATTATTTGAAATATTGCACCTAGCCCCCTTCCCCCACTAACTAGCTCAACTATAATACTCCCACTAATTATTAAGACCCAACAATTCTACACTAACACAAATGACCCAAATAAAATGCTAGGCATAAATTATTATGAAACATAGAATGCACACATAAATATTTAAATAAATAATAATCTAAATAAATAAATAAGCAAATAAATAAATAATAATTATTCATTACTAATAAAATAGAGCATAGATTTCGGGTCGTGACATATAATGCTTTAGTTGATACATTTGATGTTTGATTGAGCTTGGGATTTATTTGGAATTTATTTTGATTTTGGGTTTAAAATAGTGATTGTTATGAATGTTGGGTTTGAATCTTGGTTTGGGGTTATATACGATGTTGATTAGGCCCCCTTTCAGCCTAGATGTTGTTTTGATTCATGGTTAGACTTGTTAGAAGCATTGAGATAAAGAAATTTGAGTTTTGGGTAGGATTTGGTGCAAACCTAGGAAATTTGGCCGGAATTTGCCCCTCTGGGCAAGGGGGCGCGCGCACCCTCTCAGGGGAGGCGTGCGCACCCTTATGCCCTTTGTAAACTAAACCTTCTGATCAAGTAGGGCGCGCGCACCATATTCTGGGGGGCGTGCGCTCCCTCAATTGTTTCAAAAATTCAAAACCTTCTGATCCTATAGGGCGCGCGCACCCTTTCTGTGCGGGCGTGCGCCCCCTCCGCTGTACAAGTCTTGAGCTTCACCCTCTTGTACCCTTCATAGACAATCTTCGATAGTTAATAACTCTCTCATCCGGACTCCGTTTTAGGTGTATAAGCTATCGTTTTAAAGCTCTCCTTGAGCTCTTCGAGATGAGTGAGTAGTTTTGGTTGAGTACTTGAGATAACTGGATCCTTTGTGATCAAATGTGATATGGGAATTGTGTTATCATTGTTGAGATTATTGGAACACTTTAATTGTGTGTTGTTGGTTCATTTCACTTTCTTGGTGACTTCTTGATAAGGTTCCCTAGTTTAGAATCATTAGTTGTTTATCGTGCTAGTATTTTATTACTTAGCCTTTACTTGAAAGTCCAGCTGGTATTTGTGTGTTTCGGGCGATGCGAAAGATTATAATGGCAATGAGCTGAGTCCATTATAATTCTTGACCATTGTTTTGCCCCATTATTACCCTCCTCCAGATTGGCCTTGGATGTGAGATGAGCTAGCTCCTTTGTGAGCATTCTAGCTGTTTGGTTTGGGTTATGACTTCATGTCATACTCCCTTGCTATTATTGGTTATTGGTTCCGGTACCGGGGGTTTTCTCTTCAGCTTTTATGCGACTATGAAGATGTTGATTGGGTTGATCGTTGAAGCTGCGCAGCGACTTTATTTGGTCCTATCAGTTGGGAAACCTTGGCTCAGTATCCATGTGAATTGTTTATTTCCGCTGCTATTTGTTATCTGTTGTGTGCTATGTGCTATATGAGATTTTCTATTGTTAGAAGTTATTATTACTGCCTGTTGCATAATAGCATGTCATGTAGTTGCATTAGTAACTTACTGAGATTTTATCTCACCCCGTTTCCTTTCAATGTTGTTTTCCTTAAAACCCCCCCAGGAGGAAAGGATTAGGATTTGCGGATCGAGGAGGACGTTGAGAGGTTTGAGATATTCGGGCAGGTTATTATTGATCGGTTTGCATTATATAAATATGTAACCTTCTTGGGGATAGTTGTACCAACAATGACGTCATTAAGATTTGTAATATTTTGTATTTTGGGTGTGAGCTTGTGGAGCTTACACTAGTTGTTTTATGATGTTGTTAAACTTGGATTTTCCAAACCTTGTGTTAAAATCTTTTGGGTATAAAAATGGAATTTTTATCTTCAGTATTTTAGAGTTTATGGTTGTAAGTCGACGTCCAGCTCGCGTACTCCGGACCCGCGGGGTCGGGGTCGCGACAGTTGCTATCAGAGCTATGGTTTAGCTCTATGTATAAGTATAGGTGGACTAGAATGACCTAGGAGGGTAGATGGGTTTGGAGTGAGTAACGATGAGTATTTTATGAAGGTATTTGTTTGTAATGGCTAGAAGAAGAGCTGGTGAAGGCATCAGTGGGACTCAGAATCTTAATGGTCTACGGGAAGAAAACTGTGCAGTGTTTCAGGGCAGGTTTAAAGCGGCCGTGAAAGCAATTCATGACCAAGGGCCGAGAGAGGAACATGTAGCACCTCCGCGATATGGGTTGGAACAGTTCTTGAAGTTGAAACCAAGTGAGTACGACGGTGAGCCTGATGTGAAGAAGGCCGAGCTATGGATAGAATCGATGGAGAAAATCTACGATGTCTTGGTTGAACTAATGAGGATAGGGTTCTGTTTGCAGCTAAAAGCTCGTGGGGGCTGCGGGACATTGGTGGAAGGCACTGAAGACCAGTTGGGATGCGACTCTTGTACCATATCCTTGGGAGTGGTTCGTGAGGAAATTCAAGGATCATTTTATCTCTCTAGTGAATCAAAACCAGAAAGAGATCGAGTTCCTCAGCTTGGAGCAAGGCATGATGTCAGTAGCACAGTACTCGGCTAAGTTCACAGAATTCGCCAGGTGTTGTGACTACCTTGTGCGGACCGAGGAGCAGAAAGCGATGAGATTGACCAGGGGTTTGAAGACAGCTATTAGGACTCAACTTTTAGCCTAAGGAATTTAACCTTTTCAGGATGCGGTGGACCATGCATATTTGATAGAGCAAGACATCGGGGGACACAAGAGGAAGACTGAGATGGTTAACCCGGGAAAACAAGGAGGGCAAAGCAGGGCTCAACCACAGCAATATTCGGATAACAGAAGTAATTCTGGAGTGCAGACTCGATTCAGAAGGCAACTTCTAGGGCAACCAACAGTAGGAAATCAAGGTTCTAATAAGGGGACACAAAATGGGAAGATCTGCGGCTATTGTCAGAGGGAAGGACACTCAGAAGACAAGTGTTGGAAAAAGCAAGGAAAATGTGTTAATTGTGGTCGGTTTGGGCACTTTGCGAGAGATTGTCCTAGAAGCAGATATCAACCATCCGGGAGTGACGCTGGTATTGCACTGGGTCAGAAGAGAAATGCTTCGGGAAACCCTAAAGGTTCAGGGTAGGGTATTTGTGATCAACCAGCACTCGTCAGGTATTGAGCAATTTCAGGATGTATTATTTTGCGTCGAGAGAGCGAGCGCGTGCATTTTAGGATCATCTCATTCTCATGTTTAAGTGCATTTAGTTGCATTTATTTCTCCTGAGTCTTTAACTTATGTGTTGTCAGTGTCTACTCCTAAGGAGGAGTGTAGGATATCCGATGGAGTTTTATGTGCTCATGTTGTGCTTAAAGGTAGATATAACTTACCTGCTAAATTTGTCATATTGCTATTATAAGATTTTTGATGTTATTTTGAGAGGGGAAATGTCTTGCTTTAGTCAATTGTTTACACCCTCTCTTCCCTTTTGCCTAAAATTGTTTTAAGACCGTTCCTTTGTGTAGAGTTAAGCATATCTTTTCTTATTTGGAATCTAGCTATTTCGCTTCGATGGGTGACAATGGATGTCTATACCAGGTTGTTGGATGTATTTATCATTTGTAATGATTTCTATTTTTCTTCTGAACAGTACCTAGTATTTGGGAAAAGCTTGGGTTAAATTGTGTTGTTATGGTACAAGGTTGTAGTACTGATAATTAGATCAATATCCATATTGTATCGATTGGGTTATAAGAATTGAGGATTCAATTGAGGATTTCTTGGTAGGAGATTTTTGTTACTTCTAGCACATCTACGTGATTGCATCGGAATTGGTTGTTATGAGGGAATACATGATTTGTATGAGTGATGAGTAGATTATGGAAGTTATAATCATTAATGGTGGTAAGCGCGTTAAGTTCGAGAGGACTAAGCACATTTTAGGAGAGTAATAATTTCCCGATCTATGTTAAAGGCATTTTGAGTTTTGATTAAATGGTTGTTCTATGGTTCTAAATCCTTCTCGGTGGCGTTCCTCGATTTGGATTAAGAGTATGTGAAGAAAATTGGGTATCAATACTTGGGCATATTAAAGAATACTATGATTTGGTATTGGGTCGGTTAGAATGTGGCTAGCCAATTGGTTTGTTATGATGGTAGTACTATTGAGCCTAAGTATCATTGAGATTATAAATGTATACATGAAAGACTAAGGTGGGTTAGCCATTGAAGATTTAGGATTTGCTAAATTTTTTTTTTTGGAGTGTATAAGCGGATCATCAATTTAAAGAGAGAATTAGAGGAAAGCCTTGGAGATAAAATTTGGATTGTTTTACGGATTACTGAGTATTTGTAATTGTTTTAGGCTTTCAAGGAGTTGGAGTAATGTGATGATAAAATTTTAGCGTGGATTTAAGTAAACATTTTGTATAAAATTTTGAGCTTACGTTGTACCTCTAGTTTAAGGTTCCATCTAGGTGAAAGCACTATAATGGAAAATCCTTGGAGATATAGCCACTTTGGTGAATACTATGGTGGTGAAAAAATTCTTAGCTTGTCATATTTTAAGAAGCTGATTAAGCTCGGGATGGTTTAATGTTTGGAATTTCTGGGAAGTAATACTGAGTATACGGTTTACAAATGGAAGTATCTTGACAATGTAATTAAGGTTATGAATAAGGCAAACTTGTAGTATCTCGAGAAGTATGTTTAGGAGAAATTGGGGTTCTTCGATTTTGAGGATGGAATTTAATTAGTAGTGGAGATAATGATTGAAGGAAGTTAAGTGCGAGAGGTTGTTATGTTGTAAACATTATTTAAGGTTACCATATGATGGTTTAGAATGGACAATGGAGAATTCGGGAAGTGGCAGAACTATTGTATCCGTGGCTAATTGATCCGTCGGGTAAGTGTTTCTAAAATTCGGTTAATAATAGAGCTATCTATGACTAAGATTGATTGCAATTTTAGTGATATCGCCTTCAAATTATAGTTGTTGTTATGGGACCAAGTTTAGAAATGATGATAATGGGTTACCAATGTTGGATAGTTATGATTGGGATTTTGAGTGCTAGATGAGAATCGATATTTTGTAGCCTCGTTATGACTATGTGTTATGATTTTGATAAGTGAATTCGCGGGCGAATTCTTTTTAAGGAGGGTAGATTGTAACGACCCGAAAACCCGCCTCTATTTTCTAGATAACAAAGATTTAATTATTTATTTATTTCTTATTTAATTGTTTAAATTGTTATTTAATTAATAATTATGTGTGCATTTTATGTTTCATAATAAATTATGTCTAGCATTTTATTTGGGTCATTTGTGCTAGTGTAGTATTATTTGGTCTTAGTTGTTAGTAGGAAGTATTAGAGTTTGTGTAGTTGTGGGGGGAGGGGGTCTAAGTGTATGTTTTTGGAAAATAACTCATCATCTCCCTACTCCCTCTCTTTCACCCTCACACTCCAACTCCATTCCCAGCATACTCTCTCTCTCCAAGAAAAGGGTAAGTTTTTCCTCTCCCTTCTCTCTTCATTTTCATCCTCTTACTCTCATCTTTTCTTAGTGCTCATTTTATGAAATGTGCTTGGATCGTCGATAGGATCGTAGGGAGCTAAGAATATTCGAATTCCGTCAACTTTGAGAAATCTGGGTAAGTTGCTTTTCCCCCCATTTTTATGTTAAAGTGTTCATTTCATGGTTATATAATGCTTTAGTTGATACATTTGATGTTTGATTGAGCTTGGGATTTATTTGGAATTTATTTTGATTTTGGGTTTATAATGGTGATTGTTATGAATGTTGGGTTTCAATCTTGGTTTGGGGTTATATACGATGTTGATTAGGCCCCCTTTCAGCCTAGATGTTATTTTGATTCATGGTTGCACTTGTTAGAAGCATTGAGATAAAGAAATTTGAGTTTTGGGTAGGATTTGGTGCAAACCCAGGAAATTTGGCCGGAATTTGCCCCTCCGGGCAAGGGGGCGCGCGCACCCTGTCAGGGGAGGCGTGCGCACCCTTATGCCCTTTGTAAACTAAACCTTATGATCAAGTAGGGCGCGCGCACCATATTCTGGGGGGCGTGCGGTTCCTCAATTGTTTCAAAAATTCAAAACCTTCTGATCCTATAGGGCGCGCGCACCTTTCTGCGCTGGCGTACGCCCCCTCCGCTGTACAAGTCCTGAGCTTCACCCTCTTGTACTCTTCGTAGACAATCTTCGATAGTTAATAACTCTCTCATCCGGACTCCGTTTTAGGTGTATAAGCTATCGTTTTAAAGCTCTCCTTGAGCTCTTCGAGATGAGTGAGTAGTTTTGGTTGAGTACTTGAGATAACTGGATCCTTTGTGATCAAATGTGATATGGGAATTGTGTTATCATTGTTGAGATTATTGGAACACTTTAATTGTGTGTTGTTGGTTCATTTCACTTTCTTTGTGACTTCTTGATAAGGTTCCCTACTTTGGAATCATTAGTTGTTTATCCTGCTAGTATTTTATTACTTAGCCTTTACTTGAAAGTCCAGCTGGTATTTGTGTGTTTCGGGCGATGCGAAAGATTATAATGGCAATGAGCTGAGTCCATTATAATTCTTGACCATTGTTTTGCCCCATTATTACCCTCCTCTAGATTGGCCTTGGATGTGAGATGAGCTAGCTCCTTTGTGAGCATTCTAGCTGTTTGGTTTGGGTTATGACTTCGTGACATACTCCCTTGCTATTATTGGTTATTGGTTCCGGTACCGGGGGTTTTCTCTTCAGCTTTTATGCGACTATGAAGATGTTGATTGGGTTGATCGTTGAAGCTGCGCAGCGACCTTTATTTGGTCCTATCAGTTGGGAAACCTTGGCTCAGTATCCATGTGAATTGTTTATTTCCGCTGCTATTTGTTATCTGTTGTGTGCTATGTGCTATATGAGATTTTCTATTGTTAGAAGTTATTATTACTGCCTGTTGCATAATAGCATGTCATGTAGTTGCATTAGTAACTTACTGAGATTTTATCTCACCCCGTTTCCTTTCAATGTTGTTTTCCTTAACCCACCCCCAGGAGGAAAGTATTAGGATTTGCGGATCGAGGAGGACGTCGAGAGGTTTGAGATATTCGGGCAGGTTATTATTGATCGGTTTGCATTATATAAATGTGTAACCTTCTTGGGGATAGTTGTACCAACAATGACGTCATTATGATTTGTAATATTTTGTATTTTGGGTGTGAGGTTGTGGAGCTTACACTAGTTGTTTTATGATGATGTTAAACTTGGATTTTCCAACCTTGTTGTTAAAATCTTTTGGGTATAAAATGGAATTTTTATCTTCAGTATTTTAGAGTTTATGGTTGTAAGTCGACGTCCAGCTCGCGTACTCCGGGCCCGCGTGGTCGGGGTCGCGACATGAATAAGATCAATGCACCTCGCTTTGGCGAGCCCACACAAAATTACCCATGTATAAACAAGTGTTTTAATCATGGCATGGCAATAAAGGACTTAAAACTTTCTTGAAGGTTTATTACCATATAGCATACAACACATTTATGAGTACACAAGATAAACATGTTACGCATCAAGTTTAGCCACTAAATTAATCTCCATTAATTTAAGCATAATATTTATGTGGCATTAGTTTTTCTATAATTATGAGGATGAGACTATTTGAACTTTGGTTATTATCTCCAAATCAAGACAACAAGAAGTGCGGCCGAAACTAAGCCATAAGGCATCAACAATTCCGCACTAATTAAAGAAACCAAGAGAGTAGTCCATGTGGCCAAAACTAAGCAATAGATGGTCTCGATGAACGTAGGCCAATTGCATCCACAATTCCACATGGATCTCCAATCATTGAATCAAGAACTTTGTTTCTCAATTTTAGCAATTATGAACTCTTCATAATTCTAACTTCGTTTTATCTTTGAAAATTTGATTGCAATCATGTTTGGGAAACACAATCTCGATGAACGTAGATTAGCCATCCAAACCTTGAATCAATCTCAGAATCAAACGACTAAAACAAATAGGAATTCAAACCAACTAAATCCACCCCGCGACCTAAAAAGAACCCCACCCCTGACCAGAAGGTCCGGCCGGGTCCTTACTTTGGTCCGGTCGGACCTACCTCAAAATTCCAGCCTCTGACCATCACTGTGCGGCCGCCCAAGAAATACTGTGCGGTCGCCCAAACATGTGCGGGCGCCCACGTTTTTCTGTGCGGTCGCACAGCAGCATCAGAAAGATTTTAGAGTTCGAAAATTTGTCTCAAAATTGTTTCCCCCGATTATTAAAACTTTGATCCAATCAAAAAATTAATAATCAAATAATTCAGAATCCAACATAATTTTTAGTGCGATTCAATTGTGCGATTAAAGTTGTAAACCAATAAACCACATAGAATCATATAACACATAAACATCATATAATCCAATATTCATATCATGCTAGACATACAAACAATTTATATACACACAACATGATCTATGTTTTGAAATAAACAACATGAACGGGGCTCTGATACCACTGTTGGGTTTCGGAGTAACATGTGCAGCGGAATTAAGCATTTAAATTTTTTATGAAACCCAAAGCCCATAGATCCATTCATATGATTAAGTCAAATACAACATAATGAATACTAGAATACTAACCCATGATGCCTTTGATTTTTGAAACCTTGAATTCGATAGAGACTTGAAAACTTGATCACGATCATAGCAAGAATCACGAACTTTGAAGATGATAATTTTCACCCTCTAGCGGTATCCACACCACGAACGAATATCAAGAACACATGATCTTGGTTGCTAGACCAAAATTGTGAAACACGTTTTCACAATTAATATGAACTATATGGAATATTATTTGTGTATTATTTTGTTCTTCAATCTAGGATGTCTTAGAACAAAATAAAACTCTCTCAAACTCTTTGGAGACTTGCACAAAAGCTTGGGACAAGTTCTGGCTGAATTTTGGTGTTTATATACAAGTAAGACCTATTCAAAATAGGAAACTTGTGTTTAAACCCATCCAAAATTCTTTTCCAAATCAAATTAGGAAATCTGTCCCGACATGCTTGTGCGGCCACCCAAAACTATCTGTGCGGTCGCCCAAAACTGTGCGGCCGCCCAGCCCATTTTGTGCGGTCGCACAACATGGTTCAGAAGGCCATATTTTCCATTTTAGTCCTTTTTAAGATTCGTTCTCTCGTGTGTGACCCTCTAGGATTATACTAAGTTGGCAATGGGTTCAAACATGAAACCATAAGACATGATTAGGTTCTAGCAAACCGTCATACCTACCCAAAAAGTATAACTAGATACAAGTTCGCATTCCTTTAGAATATGTTATAATCCCTTTGTCCATGATGTCATTGAACACAAGTCATGGTCAATAAGTCAACTTGTATTGTTCAATACTTTCTCGATTCCGAATATGTTGATAATCCAAATGACATTGATCCAATCAATCCATTTGAGTTTGGCCAAACATTTCACCAACATCATTCCTTCGAGGGGCCCAAGCTTGACATCTCTCCGGAGAGGACAAATCTATTTAGCTTATTATTCTTCCTACATGAATCTGATTATGCCACTCATACCCTTTATGGCTACCGTGTTAAGGCAGCGTTTGAATATGTCAAACATAATCTTCATCAAGTGGAAGACTATAATAACTTCATGTCTAAGGATTCAAATGACATAACTAATATGAGATTTATATATGACATTGACCATGACATAAATCTCATACCGCGGGTCATGTCCAGTACCTTGTTCCAAACAAGTACCCATAAATCTAACATGATCATCCCATGATCATTTAGCCTTTATACTAGTGCTTAACAAGCTCTAGGGACGGAGATTATTATAAGAAAACATGAGCATTAATAATAACCTAAATATCTCTTCATTAATATGAATATAATGATAACACATTCAACGTTTATCAAACGTGCCTAGGGCACCAACACCAACAATCTCCGACATCGTGTTTGCACAGAAATGAGATGACAGAAGGATGAGAGTAGGGGGAAGCCCTTAGACTCAGGAAAATATGCTCACACATTGAAATCAAAGACTCAAGACTTGAACAAGCGTTAATGGTCAAGTGCCTCAAAATCAAATGGACCCTTCTAAAATTGGATTAGCATTTTAATTCTGATTAATTAAGCTTGACAAATCATTTGAACACAAGCGTGACAAATCGACATGAGAACATCGTTAGGCAAGTGATATGACTCGCGCCGCAGGTTGACCTCATTTGATGAGAGGCTTTCGTCGTTGTCTCGCTTTCCAAGATAGGACAAGTCGTTTTAGAAGCCGTCTGGATTTTGATTCTTGGGCTCCCTCAGTGTAAGGGTTTGGTAGAGCACGTTGGTCTCCAACAAAAGCCACCAGTTGTCGTCGTTGATGGTGCTTTGCCCGAAGTCGATTGAGCGAGATCTTCTTAGTGCAAATTTGCTTCGCATGCTCGGTGCTCCTTGAAATTGATGATGTCACATGAGATTGTCGGACCCTCGGTCCATGTCTTGTATTTGTGCAACAAGTGATGAAGTCTTCAGAATGAAATGCCAATTGCCGTCGTTGAAGGCACAAACATGAATTTGTAGTGTCGCGATATCCTTTCTAAAACAATTGAATTAACAATAAAGCAAATTGAATATGTACCAAAATAAATGAATAATGCTTCTTCTTCTTTCCTTTTTTTTTTTTTTGACCTCCCCTTTTTTGCTCTCTTTCATTTTTTATTTTTTTTTTACTCAAGAAGAAAACATCATAGCGTGCGGAATACAACAATTTTTACAAAAACATAAACATACAATATGCGAGAATTTAGAAATGCATCATACATTAAAGGAAAATCTCCGACACTTGCGCTTGCATCAGTGTGATAGTCTTCAGCCTTTGCCATTTGATTGGCATCTCTGATTATGCCCTTGGTTGCACCCTAAAATCTTCGTTCGTCGGGTGACTTTGTCGATCGCCTTCGTGAACTTCGTTGATTGCTTTCGGCCCTAGTTCCCATCTCAATTAATCATAGTCTAAAATTTGTTCAGATTTCATTGATTGCTTTTAATTAAGTGAGATTAATTGTTTGAGGGTCCAGATTAAGAAATCACTTGGTTATAAGGCATGTTCATTGACTGAAAACATATATTACATGACAAGCAATAAAATAAAAGCACGAAGACAACAACACACTCTTAGACTTAGAAAAAAAAGAAAATGTGCGAGCACATTACTAAGCGATACGCAAAAGGGACAAGATTATGAGTACGGACGGGGAGCCCAGTCACAAGTAAAAAGAGATCAGATTCCAGAGGCATGACCTTACGGGTCAACACACTTCTAACACTTAACAAAAGTAACTTCTAACACGTAACAAAAGTAACCGCTCCTCGGTCATAACAAAATTCGGCCACCAAGCAAAGGGAAGACCTTCCTTGGGATTCAGTGAGCCCCTAGGATACCTTGCAGGAGTCAAACATTCAGTAGACGTCGGCCACAACGTTCAGCTGGAACGGCTTCTGGATAGTCCCGTCCTCGATCATATCTTGCAAAGTATGCCTCAAATTCCAGCAATCATCCGTCGTATGACCAGGCGATATGTGGTATGCACAATATTTTGTTGCGTCCCAATTCTTAGGGGGAGGATTTGGCGGACGGTATCCCTCTATTGGTTTTAATGCTCCTTGGGTGACTAAACTTTGGAATATCATGGACAGGGGAATATCAAATTTATCAAACTGCCTTTCTTTTCGGGTCTTATTCCTTTGTTGATTGTTGATAGAATTAATTGACCCATCTCGATTGTGGCATGGGGGAGCTTTGTTGTAGTATCTATGATTAGGGCCAACTGTGTGGAACCAGGACGGTGCAGGATTGGTAGAAACACGATTCACATTCGGTGTGGGAGCTTCAGCAGATGTTTGGTAATTGTAGGATCCAGGAGAAGGATATGGCTTGAGCATTCTAGTTCGAATAGCCTCATCAATGCAAGAACCCACACCTAGGAAGGAAGGGAAGTCAGGGGAAGGAAGGTACATTATCTTTTCAGCATAAACCGGTTGGAGGTGGTTGAGGCAAATGCGATTCTGCTCAGCGATGTCGGGCCTTTCCAAAGCCTGAACGATCCTTTTTTGTGAACCGCTTGGTGACCATATTTCTGTGGGTTTCAATGGAGTTTCATGTATCTTTAGCGGATCAGTAGGTCTCAAATTGTTTGACGTCGCCATTCGGCTAGCTTCAGAATGTTGGGTTTTGATGCATCATGCGCAGCGGAATAAGCAGATAAAATCAAACACCCAAGAGCCCGAATCCGTGCATGTTTATTAAATTAAATACAAGATAAAAGAAACTAACCCTTGAAGATCGCATCCATGAACACGGACTTTAAGGTGCTAAAGTAAACACCCTCCATCAGTATCCACACGTCGAACGGATATCAAGAACACCTTCTTGATCTGGATTGCTAGACCCAAGGCTTGATGAAGAAACGATTTCTTCGTAGAATTATTTTGCTTCATTGATTATTGAGTTATGATGATTCTAAATCTCAAACTAAAATCCCCTCTATATGTGTGTAATTGTTTCTTAAACAACATGTTATGATTTCTAAAATCACCATTAGCATTCTCAAACCCGACTGCACACATATATAATAGGGTATTAACCTAATTCCTTTTGGGACTCAGGATTCCTTGTCAAACAGAAGTCTTGAACAAACTGTTTTTGGCCGAACAAACATCCGTACGGATTGGTTGGGTGGCTCCCAAACCATCCGTACGGATCCTTCCACCAGGATCCAGTTTTTTCCCATTTTCTGTGCCTTATTCAATCCGTTCTATTGTGTGTGACCCAATAGGATATACTAAGTTGGCAACGAGTCCGAACGAGTTAGAACCGTAAGTCATAAGCGGACTCTAGCAAGCCATTATGACTACCCAATTATTATAACTTTGAAAGCCCAAAGTAACCTTATAGAACATATCATAATCCCTTTGTCACACGATATCATATTGGACATCAGTCATGGTCACGTCACTTATGTTGTACAATGCTTTCTTGATCTCGAGTAGATTGATATGAGCAAATAACATTGAACGCTTCAATTCATTTGGGTACGGCCGTACACTATTATCAATCTCACTCATCGAGTGGCCAAGCAGATATCTCTCTTGAGAGAGGGACAAATCCCATCTTGACTTATCATTCTTCCCTACAAGAATCCGATTATGCCAATCATAACCTTTATAACCACCCGGTTAGGGGTAGCGTTTGAGTACGTCAAATATAATGTTCATCATGTGGAAGACTATGATAATCTCATGTCTAAGGATAAATGATATAACTATTATGAGATTTAATTATGACATTTGACCATGACATAAATCTCATAACGGGTCTATCCAGTACTTGTTCTCAAACATGTACCCACAAGTTTAATCCGCATCCTATGCGCTATAATCATCATATGATTATCCATTAAACCCATTCTAGCCCTTCATAAGTGCTAGGGACAATGATCATTATAATAAACATGAAAAAGATATAATAATCAGGTTTGTTATCTCTATAACAATGAAGCTATGATATAACGCATAGGCCTTTTCTCAAGGGCCTATGCATAATGTCCAAAAATCTCCCACTTGCACTAGGCCCAATCAACGCGTATCCAATACCCATTGAGCTTAGTCATGATCTCCATCATAATTGCAAACGAGCTTATGTAGGATAATTATCCTTATTATTATCATAAGGTATTTTGCATATTTTGACATCTCTGATCTTTGACGATTTCTCGAGTAAGATAGAAACATCTGAGTATATGTTTAGATAAGATAATAGTCCCTTGACTTGTGTAATAACGATTATTGACACAACGAATGTACATTAAATTAGTGACACTAGAAATGATTTCTAGTTTACTAATTAGAATCTTAATCTTAACATTTTTCTAGTTGCATCTCATGCCACTAGATACTCAACCTTTTGTAGAATAGTAATGGTCCATTTAGAACTCTTCCAACACCATTATTAGACGTAAACATGTATTTATACTGCAATATTTATCTTTGTTGGTTTATAATAATGCATCTATGTAACTATTACAAGATCATCTTTCATTCCATCAAAGATCAAGAACGCATCCTTTAGTTCCTTTTAGAGAACATAAGAGCGTTTCTCAACTAGTGACTTTCACTAGGATCCGATTGGTATTATCTCATCATACTCCAAGTATATGAGACATCCGGTCTTAGTACATTATCATGGCTTACATGATAGATCCAATTACCGAAGCATATGGAATCCTAATCATGTACTCTTGCTCATTAGTCTTCTACTAAGACTAAATCTTGCAAAGATTAATGCTATTAGACTTTCGCAAGTAACCTCTCCAAGAGTCTTGCATGGTGAACTTTTAACTATCTTGTTTTTATTAGTACTTTGACTTTAACCAATCAATGTTTTAGATTTATCTCCATAAATCAGTCCAAGGATGTAGGCGGCTTCATCCAAGTCTTTCATTTAGAAACTCTTTCAAAATGATTTATATATCAACCATATATATATTAGACTATGAATAAAATTACGCTCCCACTAAATTTATTGTAATCACAAGTCTCATCCTTGATGAATTTCAAACTCTTTGAATACTTCATCAAAATGAAATTTCACTCCAAGTAGTTTGCTTCAATCCATCTCATGAATTTCTGCAACTTGCATATTTTATTAGAATTTTATATATCAAAACTTTTAGGTTGTATCAAACACATCTTAAAGTATGTTCCTGTTAAGGAATGCTATTTTGATATCCATTTATCATATTTCATATTCAAAATATGAGGTCATGACAATAAAAATTCTAATAATATTAAGCATGACTACAGGTGATAAAGTTTTCATCATAATCGACATTATGAATTAACTTTTCTCAATTAGTCTTGCTTAATCAATATACACTTTTAGATTTTATGACTCCAAGTCATTGATCTAACTCCAGAGCGGACTTTGCATCTTGATAGGTAATAGGTCAATCATTCGCAATGATATCTTCCTTATTACTTTCTATTACGAGAAATCAATATTTCTTGTTATAGATAGTATCCTATCAGTTATGCAAATTTCATATGTATACTTGAACGAATTTCCACAACTCCTTGTGAATATTTGTTCAACTTCCATCTTAGGTTCCATGTCATTTTTTAGTCTCGAACTCTTCGAGATACATTTTACTCCCACTAGTTCTTTAGAGATAAACGATTTATCTAGAAAGTGCTATATAGAGTGACAAACGATTTGTACTCTAAAGGGTGTAAAATTAATATCATTAAGATATCCTATAAAATATATTTATTAGATTTAGGTGTGATTTTTTTCCAAGATAAAACTTTTCTCAAAAGCATCACATCATAAATCTTTATGAAAGACAAACCAAGTTTTCTTTCATTCCATATCTCATATGGCATCAGTCGAACCACCATAGATGAATCTCAATTTAGTGTAAGCGGAGCTGTTTCCAGCACATAATCCAGAAGGATAATTAAAGATCAGTTTGACTTATTATGAGACGAAAAACTTTGTTTTATAGACAATCTGTAAACTTCTGGAACATCACCCGTACGGCTGCTGATTCCAGATTCTGTTTTTCTTAAATTGCAGACTTTCTGCAGAATTCTCATCGAGTCCAAGGCTCAAATATTTATTACTTTGATCTAATCCGAGTACATCAATAATTTTGCCATGAGGTGTTGAAATCCTTTCTAGCATTGTTACTTTAATAAACTAAATACATCAATATGTATTAGTCCAAAAGATTACTTCCTTTTACTACTATTAGTAAGAGGTGTCTTAATCAATTTACAAGATCCACATAAATCACATGATTCGAAATCATGCGAATTTAAAACTCCGTCCCAGGGAATATTAGATATGCGTTTCTTTTCATTTGATATAGACATTAATGCTTTTAAGAATGCAACGCTTACATCCTTAGATTCAGATTTCCATTATTTACGTTATACTCATTATTTTGTTCTTCTAAGATAAGGATATAAAGTCCAATTTACATGAATGGCAATACAATAAAGCAAATCATATTTAATGGAACACTTTCTTATTCGAAATAAGAGATATCCATAATCTTCTAATGAAGAAACCAAATAATATTTCTACTTAAAATATGAACATAGCACCATTTTTCAAAACAATATGAACTTATTAGGTAAAGACACTTCGCAAGTTCCTATGACTAATGTTGCAACCATTGCATCATTATTGCGACATAGGTTAATCTTTACCGTTGTAAGTAAAAATTTTAACGTAAATACTCGAAGTGGTAGTCCAACTACCCTTCTTTTTGATCTTTTAATTCAAATTGTAATTTCTCCAACGGTCAATCCTATTGCCAAAGTACAAATTACATTCTTTGGATTTTAGGTTTTGCCCACAAATATTTCCTTTTAGGCTTGACAACTTTTGTCTTGCCTTTATCTTAAATCCTTGTCCTTATTAACCTTTAGAGTTTGAGAATATTTCCATTTGATATTAAGACATAGCATTTTAAACATCAAATGTCGCTTATGAATTGATATCAAATCCGTTTTTAGTTCCAAACTAACATGATAACCAAGCCAACAAAGGTATTAATATTTTTCTCTATGTTCAAAACATGAAACTTATTAACATAACTTTCATTCATCACATGAATGTTAGGCTCTAATCAATCTCAAACTTTATTTTGCCTCTCTTGCTTGTAGAAACGTTTCCGACGAGATTGCTTATCGCATAAGCATTCATACGTTTTAGATACTTCTAAAGTTCCAAACTCATGATGGCAAGTCTTAGGACGATTGACATCTATAGAATCATCCACATGTTTCTAATCAATGTCTTTGTCCACCCTTAAGGCATTAGGTTTCTTAGGAATTTGATTTATTAAGAATTCATAACTTCCGATCTTGCTTTAGAACAATTCTTAAGCTCATGACTAGAAGTTAATCTTATTCTTCTTAAAGTGGGGTCAATCGCAGTAATTATACATGATTATAGTTTAAGACATTCTACGAAATATGGAAATAAATATAAACATATATTTCATACCATTATCATTTAGAGACATTTAATGTATTTCATAATACTCCCACTAAATTATACACCTTCAAATACAATAATTGTATAATATAATTTAAGCAGGCTAAGATCCATATTTCACCCAACTTTGAGTCGGCTAGGGCACGACTGCTCAAAATCAAGTTATTTAGGTAGATAACTCTTTATCAATCACCTCATATGTGACTCTTAGATCTTTTATGAGATTTTTAGACATCTTATGTCAAACATGTTTTAATCTCATCTGTGCCTTAGGCCAAAAACTGTTTTGATAGCCCAATTAAGTCAAACCATTTTAAACGTATAGGAAACTCTAATTCACTCATCTTGCTCATAGATGAATAGAATTAATGCGCCTACGCTAGGGCGTAACCCACATAAAACTACCCATGTACTCACAAGTGTTTTAATCATGGATTGGCACTTGACTTAAGTTTTAAGATGGTTTACAAGAACAAGATATTACCTAGATGTTCTTCCTTTGCTTCCAAGGGAAGACTTTTTTGGTGCTTTTCTTAAGGTGTTTGCCTTGTGATTGAATGAGAGTTTGAGTGAGTTATTGCTTTCTTTTTGTGTAGTGTTTAGGGTGGTTCTATGGTGGTTATATGGTGGTGTATGGATGGTCTTGTGACTGAAGTTTAAGGACTAGAGAGAGTGCTTGGATGGTGGAGAGAATATGGAGTGAAGTGTGTAGCTTATGTATGAATGGTCTATGAATTGTGTGTGTTGAGTGAATGTGTTAACCCCTTTCTTGGATCAACCAAGGGAGTATATGGAGGAGGGAGGTGATATTTTTGGACTAAAATTCCCCTAGATTAGGGGTAGTATGGGGGGTGTTGTGGCTTGCCCGAAATTCATGCAAAGGGGTGGAAAAAAAGTGGCCAAAAGTGATGGTGTTGCTTTGAAAAACTTGACCCTTCTTTTGAATGCCACATTTCAATCCTTGGTTGCTTTTTTTTTCTTCCATGTGACCCCCCCCCTTCCCCAATTGCAGCCATGTGGCAAATTTTGTGGGAGTAAACATGCATGATTTTCCGGCTCCGTGTTCCCGCTCCGCAACAGCTTGCAACTGCTCCGTCGTGCGCATTCCGGTATTCTGGTTGTCCTCGGGTTCAACATGAAAGTTGCTTGAACTAATTTCGTGGTTACGCCCATCTACCTAAAATATTTTTATGAGCAAGGGATGACAAGTATGTATTTTTTTAATGCACAAAATGGGCGATAACATAGTTCTAAGGGTCCGGGCCCCGTTTCGGGTCCCGCACCCCAAAATTTGAAGTACATGCTTGTTCACTCGTTTTTTCGCTCTGATCATGAATTTTGAAGTCTGTTCATCCATTCGATGCACCGATG